>JAMKCH010054988.1:0-117100 GCA_023653785.1 Ophioderma brevispina | reverse complement strand
ACATTCGCGACTTTTATCTTTACCTATATGGATCTATAATACAAATCTTTTTCGTCTAAAACTAATCACACAGTTCCTAAATCTAACTTCTAGAAAGGCACCCATGTATTTTGTTTGTCCATGCAATCCTATGGAAAAATTCATGAAGATATTCCGGGTTAAAACCCATAGCAAAGCACGGTCTCCGACCGTGCGAAAAAAACAGAAAAAGAAATTAAAACATGGGTGGCAACAAGAATTTGTAAATGATTATCTTTGAGCTCCAACCCAAGATAAATTTGTGGCCAACAATTTCACCAATCGAGCCCATTAATCTTCCATCACTTTCATACCTGCCCACCGACACTCCATCCGTCATGTACATGCCGTCCAAAATCATCCGCTCGTATTTGCTTATCGAGATAATAGAAGAGGTCTGTTTGATCAAAATATACAAATAGCATGTCTTATTTTATCAGGGACCGTGGAAGTTCATTTCCACCGCTGCCCCCACCACAACTACCAGCACCCTCGCGCTCCAAACTGACCTTGTATTCACAATGGTGATACTATCGATGTGTTTGAACATAGGATTGGGGAAGCAGGCCTTATGCAAACTAATAATGCCGCAGATGCGCTAAATGAGTATTGTTGACCATTTCTACTGCATTATTTGCATGTGTGTGTGTGTATAAAGTAGGCATTTTGAGAGTGGCCTATATATTACCAGTGTTTGGGTGAAAAAGTGTTTGGTATTGAAAGAACTGCAGGTTTTATTGAAGAATCATATTAAGCGTCAGTAGATACTGCTTGCTATTCAAGTAGGCAGTTGATAATGAACTTTAAAGCAATACAAAGACAGGCATATAGTGTGTCAGTGTAAAACAAATACAACATATGTGTGTGTGATGTGAGTTGTCAAGAAAATTATTCAAGAATATGTCACTAGAGTTTCTTTTGAGCCATGATTTGATTTGGGTATTTTTTCTTGATTAAAGGAGGAATATGATGATGAAAATAATTTTCAAACTTAAAATATGCATCCATACTTGGACACAAGTTGAATGCTTGCATGGTGTGCTTTTTTGTCTTCAGAAAGAGGGTACATCACAGGGTACTAGGGGATTGCTTTGGTAGTGTGTGTGCATCTGCAGTAACGTGGGTGTGTGTCTGACTGTCATAAACTTATTAACCCTAAACATAATTGCCCACTTTTTCCCCATACTTTCGCACATTTTCATGGCATTTGGCTTGTTCTCCACAAGTTTTCCCTGGTACTCTTCACAGAAGTAGGGTCAAAGGTCCGTTTAGAGGTGTTTAAAATATGACCCAAACTGGTCAAATTGGTGTTGTGTATTCACATAATTAATTGATGAATTTTTATGACACATGGCTGTTCCATGATTGGGTAGTGCCCCCGTGTTTGCGCCGCTTCACAAGAGTGGGGTCAAAGGTCATAGAAGATCAATGGCACAAAAAATTGTCTCCTCATGGGCTCTTGTCCCCATGGCAATAACACAGACATTTGGGGAAGAAGTATTTTTATTTATTCCAATTTGTTGGTTGTATTCCTGTTACTTGACTAATTTTTATCCAACGCTTGTGTGCACTGGAAAAGATTATAAAAAAAACAATCCTTGGCTAACTGGAGAAACTTACGTAGTTAATTTAACAGTCTGATGTGTCATTTATAACATGCTGGGACCAGCAACTCACAACAAACTCACCCGGGACAGCGATTTGGTCCAATATGCGGTTAAGTTCAAATGCCACCTCTTCGTAAAGTACACACTAAGGCTGTACAATACATATGGTGGACGTAAGCACCTATGATACTTTTAACTGCATCATTCTTGATAGAAATCATAAATCAATTATGATTTTAGTACCAGCACAATCCAGAGATTGGGAGATTTTTTTGGCTTATATGTCTAATGACACCATTTTTGTTAAAGGACCACGGTCCTTTACCATAATAAAGTGTATATTATTTTTTTATTCTGTTTATATAATTAGGGTGATGGTTGTCTGCGTAAGACTATTTTAATTATCTGTGGACTTAGAATTTTTGAAATTCCCCCACAGGAAAAAAAAAATCCCCATAAGTTAAAAGCATCCCCTAAGACACAGTTATGCAGCACCACTGCACACACACACACACCACCCTCCACACACACTTCATGACACATACGCACACATGCAGAGATTGATGAGGAGCATTGATTCTGGATCCTGCCCATGAGAGAATATGTTTTAGTGAAGCGTCTGTAGTGTTTCTTTAAAAGGTACAGGAATGGAGGATTTTTTTTGATGATACAAATTCTCTCATTTGCACTTGATTGGTGGTTGCAACCCACCGATAACATTCAAATTTTTATTGGTCAAACAAGACAAAAGAAAACCAAACTATGTTTTTACTTGTTCTGCTATCATAATCCGCCATTGAAAAGCATGGTTTGAATTTCTGTCGTTCCTGACAGAAAATGCAAATCATAATCTTAAATGAATTATATTACATACAACCTGTACGGTAACTTATTGTTTTTCATTTCATGGTGTGAGCTAATACAGTGGTAAGCATTCCAAATACCGGGTGGAGTCCCAAAAAACTTGACCCTGTTTGTGTCCGCCATTTTTTTGAATTTTAAGTATATATCTAACATATATTTGGTATCGTCTTAAAGCTGGGTTCATTGTCCTTAATTTTGCTGCAAGGATCTTCACACTCGTTAGGTATAGACTTTGCTACAGTCTTGACTCAAGTTTCGGCTTTCTTTCTGCTCTGTTCACGGATTCGCATTGAAATAAAAAACGGCTGTTCCGAAGGAAATTCAGTTGTCTAGAGAAATCCGCTATTTATTATTCACGTGCAGATTCTTGGTTCGAAAGACTGAAGCTCGGCCTAATACTTAACCGATTGGATGATCCTGCAGGCAATTAAAGAGTAATGAAATAAGCTTTCCGCAGATAACCACATCTGTTAGAATAATTATTTAAAAATTCAAAATGTCGTACACATCAGGTCAAGTTTTTTTTGACTCCCCTGTATGCAATAACTCGTGTATCAAAAAAAATTGTTGTGCTGCTTTCTGAAAATTCCTTGTGCTCTTTAAGACCAACCTAATCAAAACCCTTTACCTAGAAGGTAACGATATGATCGGTATTTCTGAATCGGGCGATTATGACCTTATCGTCTCTTCAAAATTCTCATTTTTTTATCCGATTTTTCTATACCGATTAAATTAATATCACAGAGGCCAACTTGAATTAAATTGTTCCAAACTGATGGCCAAAATGTGAAATTACAATCGAAACTGAAACAATCAATTTAATTCTTTTTTTGTCAATTACAGGGGCATTTTTGAAATTTTTAACTTACTATTTCGCCGTTAGTGGTTTACCTAATTCTGGCATGCTTGTGCTCTCGAAAATGGTGATGTAGTGGGGGACTGAGTGCCCAGATCTTATGTGAGTGTGCAAACCTGGATAAAATTTTGAATTTGGTACACAAGTACTTTTAGTAACTTTATACATTGATTTTTGTACAATGTGGTTCAAATTGGTTGGTCAGCTCCTAGAATGAAATTGCAGGAATACATTTGACTATAATTAGTTCTGGTTATTAACCAAAATGGCGAACTTAAAGTCACCAATAAAGCATCAAAATAAAGATTGAAAATTTTGTTAACATGCCTCGATTTGTCCATTTTGGTCAAATACATCACACAATTCTTGTCTTATAAAAACAGAAAAAAATACTAAAGAACACTAAGATAAAAAGATCCTTATCAAGATCTATATTTGGGCCAGATAGCAATTATATTACTCTTATTCTTTGATGATTAACAGCCATTATTCTCCATCTTCAGTTGCCCCATTTAATTATCTTAAGATGAAATCATTTATCTTAATGTGCATATACACTCCAAAAAAGGTTTATATATCTTATCATCATGTGTTTCTAAGGCACATGAAAAAATGTCCTCTTGAATGAATATTTCTATATATAGATTCATATAGTAGACTTCACGTAAATTGTCAAGTTTTTAATGGGATAATGCATGTACAGAAGCACAAAGAAATGAAAAATGAATGTAAATGAGAGACGTGTCATTTTATTTGCCTTTTTGGGGTTGGTTTCTTTAATTTTAGTAGTAACAAAGATGACATATCCATTTAAGAACCTTGAACTGTTCCATTCAGGCCTATAAACAAAGGCGATTGATTGATTGACGTACAATAATAACAAAATAGGGAAGCTCGGTACATAGGCTTTGCAAAACTTTCATTGTGAAAGATTATTGTATACCATAGTATAACAAGATTAGTGCAGTATTGACATCAATCAATATATGAAAAATAACTTTTTAAAAGAAAATTATTTCATCAAGTTTGACTTTGAAATTGACAAAATATATTTCCCCAATGAGAGATGCCATAGGACATGTTTCCTTTCGAGTGCTAGAGTAAACAGAGAAAATGTTAAAAGTGCTTGAAAGAAATTATATGGAAAAGCCTGGCTTAAGGGGCATTCATTTCGTATATATCTTTCCAGCTTGGATCTTCTTGTGGTATGATTTCTAATAATTAATAATGATTATCTCTGTATTCTTCTTTCAGCTACTATAATAGGCTTCAGGTAACCAGGCTACTCTTCCCTTCAATCTGCAGAAAATTACCCTCAGTAAAAGCATGCAGCACAAAGATTGCCACTGCAACCCTCAGAGCACGTCCGACCCCCACTGCTTGTTTTCACACCCATCACAGGCTCCAGCAGATGACACAAGGACAGAGCCAGAGGGTGTGGTCAAAGAGTGAGATCAGAAAAATTGCCACCTGAAGAGGGGAAAGGCAAGAGAGCACTCAAGACATATTGGTGATTTAGGTTTAGGGTGAGTTGAATTTAAAAAAAAAAAAAATCCTTTCTTATTTGAAGGACATACTGTGACTATCATCAACATCACGGTAAAGACTAGATGTTATTAATTTAGTGAAGATGTGTTGTCTTGTGTTGCTGTTTCCCATCGCTAAAATACTTTGATCAGTATAAGTGACCTGCTCACCCAAATGAACTGACATTGCATAGTGTCAAGGAGAAGGACCCAATTTGTCAGCCCTCAGAGAAATCCTATAGTCCATTTATCTTCCTCGAGTAAGTGACGTCAAAGCGCGTCATGAGGATGATGTTTGCATGTGATCCGTTACCGCCTTGCAGGCGCGCATGTGTGTGCTTGCGCTTTGAAGTAATGACAGCTATTTAAGCTGGGGGGGTTTTTTTTTTTTGGACCACTGCGCTAACACATGATGTCACTGACTGAGGAAGATAAAAAGCACAATAGCACCTCTTTCTTCCCACCCCCCATTTGCAAAGGTTGGTTATGCCACTGTAGTTGATGCAGTATAGGTCGCCTTTCCAGAAGAGGAACTTGCAATGTTCTTTGGTCATCCCTGCAAGTACAGGGTGTACTGTGAGGCATCTGATTGGGGAGTCACTGAGGGTCATTGACTTCTGATAGAGGAAAAGGATTGGTGAGGGGGACCACAACTGGGAGGGGGCACATGCTGATGGGGACACCAGCCATTCTGCTATTTTTAGTGAACTTTTTTCAAGTGTTGAATTTGATTGGAGGGCCGAGGGACGCATATGCAACCACCATCCCTACTGCTGTCTGCTATGGTGCTTCTTGTTGAAGGCGGCGCCAAGGTCATATGGTTCGTTTGTGAAGTTGGGATTAGAGGTTTTGCGAATATCCGTTAGACCGGGTAATGGCGGACATATCCGCTAAAATCGAATACTTGGCCATATAAGTACATTTAATCTACCAAAAAAGACCTCTACACCTTTTAGCATTCTACTAGAAAAACGCTATTGGCAACTGTTCCATCCAACAAAAGAGTTGGATGAAGAAATTGAGAAAAAAGCACTTGAAAATTTGAATATTTAGGGATTTACTTTCATTGGCGTTGCCTTCATCTCTTCGTGCAGAAGACCAGAAGTAGTTGTTTGCATGGGAAGAGTAAAATTAGCGTAGTGGATGTTTTTGTTAAAGAGATGGACTAGTATATTAAGCTCGTACCCAGTGTTGAGCCCGAACGCCGGGTGGTTGGTAGTTGCGATTTTGTATTTTGAAGAAAGGCTGGCTAGGCTTGGCATGCACTGAGATTTGATGATCACGTATTGCGTGATTGTAAACATAGGCTACTTCAAAGTAGTTACATACCCTTGATAAATGTGTTTCTATTCAAAAAGTACTATATGCTCACCAATCACTTACGGGGCTATTACACGAGCGGACAATGGGTACCCAGTGCTGGCTATGGTTTGTATTACATACATGGAGTAATTGGTGTTAGTGCACAATCACAGCCCCACAGGTAAACTTTTTCGGTCTTGAGTCACCGAGGGTGACGTATACGTAATGACGTGACTCTGCATTCGCTTAGCATTTCGATGTGGCATTATTCACGTGCGTGTTGCAATGGATAGGCCAGCGCGTGGTTCTAGGGTGCAAAAACCGAACGCTCACAGGACCACCCTCAAAATTGAGATTCGAAATATAGGGAGTGCGGATAGGAAACCCGCTTCTATCGCGGTTTCTATGGCATCACACAGTGTCCGACTAATAGCGCGTGATTTCCACTACGCCCTGACGTGCACGCACTTACGTGCACGCACTTACGCGATTTGATTTGATTTGTCGCAACAAATAATGCGTAAGTGGCATGAAAATGATTGCATCGTGCCGACAGTCCAACGAATGTTAACAAAATACACATCTGGATCTGGAAGGACCAAAACATTGAATGCGGATTGGGTGCTGTGTTAGATCGCCCCCCAACGTTGTTTTGGTCTTACATTTCCTTTGTTATTGGTTTGTTGGAACATTCGCTAAGCGCCTCTTCTAACTCAAGCCTGTATGACACAATTTGACGCAATCGGTTGCGGATTTGAGTGTGACGCGGGGCGTGACTCACTACGATGTGGAGTTTAGAACAGAAGGATCGTCCGGACTCCATGGGCGAGTCCGAGTCACTCGGATTGGACTCATGCTCGGTGTGGACTCGGAATCGGTCCAATGGACTCGAACCCATGGCCCCATGCATGGACTCGGATTCGCCGCAGAACAGACCTTGGACTCGGACTCAATTGAAACCCAGTGGACCCAACAAAACTACAACAAACATCTATCTCCCAAATATGGCAATACTAGTAGTTTGAATGTAATCACAGATACATGATTGTTTACATGCTCAATCTTCTAAAAATATTATAATATGATGACAAACTTATCTAAATCAGAGAACAGATATTAAAAATTTAAATAGTCCAAATGCACCATTCTCCATAATTTTGTGAATGCTCCAAAATCAGAAAAAGTAAAAGATAAAGTGGAAATAGATAGATGCTGTATGTTATTGTTAACATACAATCAATGCCACGAGCAAGCATGAAGTAGGGCGTTTATCAACGCCAGAGCCTTGCGGAAAGCGTGTGAGATCGTTACTCGCTGGAGTTTTTAATAGCAACTGATTGAAGTAGCCACGCGCTTCTCTTTAGCGGTTAATGAGAATGCGCATGCGCTTTTAACAAAATTGGTTTCCTTGTCAAGAAGTGGTCGCTTTGTGTTGACCGAATGCGGATTAATGACCTCACCGCCTGCTTGTTTGATGTCTTCCGTGGTTTCCCAGAGGGTGTTTGAATCAATCCCATATGCATGGCAATGTGCTAAAAACTGTAATGTATAAAACACAATCAGTACGTTGGGATAAAAAGTGTTCCAAATGTTAAAGAACCATAGGCCATTCATGATCATGCTTAAAAATTCCCTAAGTACTAACGCTTTGGGGCTAAAATGAGCATACAGTCAGGGTTTATGTGGTGAGAATAGGACTTTTGTGAGATTACATGACCCTATTGAGGTGAAATGGCCCAAAAAGGTGCATTTTGGGATGCTCATCACACCCTCTGGTTGTTTCCAATCATTGGAATGCAAGTCAGCCTTCTGCCCCGTTCTTTACATTTTCTATATCTGATGTTTTTATAGGATTAGCTTATCTTTATAAATTAAATAAACTCTTCAATCTATAAGATGTGGCAACTCTGCATGTCTCAATTTGACAGTAATCTAGTTTAAAGGTTGACTTGAAACTTGGCAATGACAAAACAATAAATTATTAAGCTGAGTATAGCTCTATGACAGCCTTCCCATTCACCAAATGTCCAGGAGAAGCAGGATACAAAAATTGCTGGAACCAGCCTGGTACCGGGGTTGGAAGCTAAAATCTTCAATGTTATTGGATATATAGTTACGTTTTTGTTGTGACATGACTCCTACCCGATTCGCTAATCCCAAATGAAAAGGTGACATTTCTAAAAAGGACGAATTGCGTGAAGTCATTGGGTAATGAACAACATAATTTGACAAAACACCAGGCTAATTATAATGGATTGTAGTGGATTATTGCAAGGAAACTTGACCACAGGGCAAAACACCAATTAGCTTGCTTTCTGAGTAGCTAGTTATCGTAATGGAAAAGTTGTTTCATTATTCTTTTTGAAATAATACTCAATAAATAAAGTTCAGTCGGGTTTAATTGATCTGCTCCTATAGCTGGACACACTGTTGCCACAATTGATTACGTCACTCAAATTCATTGTTGCTCGTTTGTCATGTGCGTGTGTGTTCATTGGTTGTGATGGTTGTGCAAGTGTGAGGGTGAATGGCGAATGTAAACAGTGATAGCTCCGTGGATTCCTACTGAGTGTATTTGTACACCAAGTATCTGTATGCGCTTGGTCGATATGTTGGCAGCTTACACCGGAGCATCTCCTGTTTAGTGACGCGTAATTGGTCAGGGCTGAAGTGGAGAAAATACCTTCAACCCTGTTAAGGGGGGTATCCGCCGTTAAGAACTCGAACTGTATCTCCTGTTTTTTCCGATATAGTTATTCAATTCAAAAATGAGGTTGAGGTGAATATGTTCATGGTGTCCTACTTCTTAGGGGCTGAACTGTTAGTGAACTTCGGCCAAATGTGGTATTAACCTGTTATTGTCTTTTTGTGTATCACTTTCATAATTAATCTTCGGTCCTTCATCTTCTCTTCTCTTCGGCACAAGTTGAAAAGATAACAGATGCATTTCCATGTTTGCTTATGTTTGTCACAACCATTTGTTAGTTCTTGGCAGAATGTCTTGACTCTGCCATATCCGATTAAACACATTGAAATTAACTGTCATTTATTGGTTAGGTAGGCCTATGTGATCTATGTCAGCAGTTTTTTTTTGAGTGTTGTAGCAAGCCCCACAATAGGTCTTTTGTATGCCAGTAAATAGGCACTACTGAGAATCATTCGGTGATCGATCTGGCATGCATTTCCTACAACTGGAGGGGATGGTAGTGGGGCCAAACTGTCCCATTTGTCCCCTTCGCTGCTGTGTCAGAAATAACAGAGCATTTTTGGAACAAAGTTCTAATTTGTCCCCCACTTTCCAAACTGGGACTGAATCTCTCAGATTCTGACTTGCTTCTATTGGACAGACAGTGATACTTATTGTCCAATTCAGGAATCAGTGGTATTTTACTGATATTCTTTTCTAGTACCATAGTTTTCACTGTGACAACATTTTTGCCCGGAAATGTCGAATGCCCGGGGTGTTGCGTGACAGGTATTTGTCATACACAAGACCTCTCGTGGTCTTAGCGGTTTGAATGATGCATTAGTAATAGTGGAGCCTCCATTGATCTTGAGCACACTACACACCATTAGCTTAAAGGCCGGACTCAGAGATTCCAGATGATTGTGAGCGTGCCCTCAATTCAAACAATTGTGTTTTTTGCGTGTAAATAAATGCTTGTCGTATATACTAATCACTTGTGGTGAAAGGGCTAAGCTCAAATCGAAAGTCCTTCATATAGATAATAACATCTTTTGTTTAAAAATTCGGATCGGAAATTTGGTTATACACAGTATCCTATGGCATGTATATTACAAAATGTTACTGCATCAAAACGAAAAAATCCGATATCTCAAAACTTTGGAATGAGCCATTTAGGTGATACCTTCTAGGTTCTAGTTGACTATTTTAATTACTATATTAAAAAATTATATTATGAAAAATCTCTGATGGTCAGACTTTAAGGCATATCCCAGGTCACACCCGTTTATGTGCTTACTGGAACTGCATTCATTGTTTTCCGAATGTCAATTGAGCTGCTCATGAAGGGGAAACATTATTATTACCGTTTGTGCAAACGTTGAATTTATCACTTGAAAATTAAGGTTGCAACGAGAGATTTCATTAATCAGGGTCCCTAAAAAAATTAGAAAGTACTGTTTTGCCCTGATGTAAGCGTTCCATCCAAATAAAACCCCATCTGATCTGAAAGGATTAAGCTGAGGATTTTTTTTTTTTTTTTTTTAACAATTTTGAAATTTCTATCTTCTTATAGGAGCAAATACGAAATTCATCCTATGTGTTTATATTGAAAGATAAGCAAATCAGAATACTTTTTTCTCTCTTTTAAGGCATTTCGTTAGCCAAATACAAGGTAGAAATTTATTGAGTGCTAGTCTATAATGAATTACATGATGACAAATATTTGGTGCCCAACAAATCTATCGTGCACCTTTAACTTAAGGAAAGCTTTTGCCATTGTATAACGACAAATCATATTAAATTGCCTACTTTCACAGCATGATCAAACATGTGCAGGTATGTGCCCTATGTAAAGAGCACCAGCGAGTGGAGGGGTACAACCTGTGACCTGGGCATTTGGCCTTGTGCGTCAATGAAGGAGAAAATTTTGACCGCGGGCGACAATAGGATTTCTTTTCATGCAATGGTTTCTTTTTGATCTTGGCTTTGCCTTCCCAAGATATTTAAGCTCAACACCCTTATGGAAAATTCCATCGCCGTTTGTGGTTGTTGTTTACGTCAGCTCATAAGTAGTTCCAGTTGTATAAGGTTGTTTTAAAGGGATGACCCAATTTAAGCAGATAAAGTTTCATCTTGAAGATTAGAATGGCTTTCACCCCAAACCCCATCGGTTATTAAACTTGACATGTCACTATTTTCCACCCCGTTTTGAGTTGTGAAGCTAAAAAGGTAATTTTGGTAATCCCCGTTAGAGGACGGTTGTAAAATTAATTGGTCGACCAAATGAGACATATTTTAATCGTAACTTCCAAACGATACATCATTTTAGCCCTAGGATTTTCGCCCTGGTAAATGAGATAGTACTTTCTTCAGATACCAACATTTAGACATTTCCGGTAAAATCTGTGGTTTGGGGATGAGGCTTCAGCAATCGGACCATGGCCCAAAGTTGTCAATCTCAGCCAATATTCAGTGATGACTGGCATGTTCTACAATTCAATATTTTCATGATAGATGGCATTTGGGATTGAAAGTGTATTGAAACAAGGTTTTAGAGTAAATATTTTTGGTTTAACCTTATTAGGATTGCATAGAACGGTGTGAATTTTTGTCGCTGTTAACTTCAAAAACTTGGTAAAATTTTGATGTGAGTATTTGCCGGAGAGGGGAGATATTTTCCCTAGATCTTTGTGGAGAATTCTTACTTCCCTAGATCTTTGATGGAGAATTCTTTACTCATATGTGTTTTAGGTACCAGGGTACCAACCTAAAAACTCATAACCAAGTACACGGGTAGTTGATTACCTGTTATGTCATTGCCCCACCATAGGTAGGAGAGTTGTACAGATTTTAAAGCACGCCATGTACCTGTCAATACCAGATACTTCCCCCCTACCAAAAAAAGTGTTTCATCACCAGTTACAAGCTGCATTGCACTGCTGCACTCTGCAGTTTGTGCCCTACAAAAACACTGCTACACACGAAGCTAAGTTACAACACCAGGGACGTTAACGGGCCTGCCCGCTTGAGGGGGCAAATTTCCAGTCTTGGGAAATTTTAACTGTCAGGGGGGTCAAAAGGAAAATTTTTCCAGCGGTCAGCAGGCGCTAAAAAACGGCTGATTTAGAATTGATTTTGGAATATTTTGCGCCGCCCATTAAAAAATCATTGTGCACTCATGGTGTTTCATGAGGAGTAGTTCCAGTCGGGCTACAGGGGCTCAACACAGCACAGAAACAAGCTTACTTCGTGTAAAGAATGATATTATGACTATATGGATAAAGGGAATGCGGTTTTTGTAGTACTACTGGATCTTTCAGCTACCTTCGACACTGTTAGATCATCAAATTCTCTTGATCGTGTCGTCCATTTTCAATATCACTGTTGGCGCCTTAAGTGGATTGTCATCGTCTCTCCGGATCGTATACTTCGGTTTTTATGTTGGTGGTGATTGTATGTGTCGAAGGCGGAGGATGGGTTTGTGATTAAGTTTGAGCTTATAATTTGGGTGTACCTCAAGGGTTCGGTACATTGGACCACTTTTCTGTTATATACAGTATCTTATGGTAACCATCATTCGAAAGATGTATCAATTTTCAACATATACGTGATGATATCCAACTTATTGGCTTTCGATCCAAAAACAGATGGTGCTGCTGAATAGCTTTAACCGAGATTGTCATGTATAAATGATATTCATGAATGGATGAAAGAAACCATGTGAACTTACCAAAAGCAAAACAGAGTTTTTTCTTGACGCTCGCCTTACAATCTGTTGAAGTTGGGCAATGTTTCTTTCAAATTGGTGATATTAAGATCTTTCCATCAGGTGTAATCATGTCATGTTTCATTTCTTGAGAATTAGGCGAGCAGCACAATTTGGATGCATTGCAAACGTTGTAGTTGGTCGGAGCTGATACCAGATAAAAAATGGAATACAAAAATAAGGCGTAGATTGATGATCGAATAACCAGAATCGAGGTTGCTTTTTCAGATAGGTAAGGTCTATTACACCCAATCTGTCTTAAAGATAAATATGCAGAACGGCAGATGTCACTAATACGTTCAGGACAGGTCTAGAGGATTGATCAAGTCGAACAATGTCACTTTGAATTTTACCTGAACATGTAAATCCTTCAAAATATTATTCTTCTGTTGTTTAAGTATAATTGAGACATTTGAAAATAACCTTTAAACATATCCACATTATATGTATGATGTCAAAGAGGGCTCCAGTCATATATTTTGCTCCAATAAATCCTCACAAGATGTAACTCCACTCACTCACTCACTCCACTCAATCACTCACGCACTCACTCATCCACTCACTCACAGAAACGCATTATAATCCTGTGTCATGTGATTGCATACAATAGCAGTAAAAAAAATTACTTTTTTTTATCAGTTAAGGGTTTTAGAAAGCTGGGCGAGGCAGATGCAGTGATTGTAGGGAGATGCCCATGACCAGCTGCTGTTCAGGAAATATGACCAATATCACCGAGTGGGACTTTGAACTTATGCGGTCACATTTCTTAACACAGTGGCATGGGCGCGCTCATGCATTACCACATCTGCATCTGCGTGAACATCCGGTTTTCTAAACCTCGTAAGATCACAATGTTTAGCAATTATTTGGTGTATATCTTGGATTTCTAAAAAAGTGAGATATACATTTTAGGCTGGAAAAACTTTTTAGGGGGCAGTGGATTGAGCAAGTTCATATACTTGATATGCTTACAATTGAGACAAGGGGTCTTATTATGTGGTTAACAATGAGGTCAGAGGGTCATTAGGGTCCACTTAGGGTAGAATTATACTGCTCTAATATACACCGTTTTCGTCATGGAGACCAGATCTTTCGTCTGGAGATATTCACATGGGCAATGCAGTAGTAGAAAGAACAAAACTTCCAAAATGGTGTTCCAGCAAGGTTATGGTCCATCTTTCGACCGAATCTTCACTGCAATCGATGCACAAAAAAGAGAATTTAAACATCACTCTTGGATGGAGATTAAACACTGTACAGAACCTAAATCGAAGGATCCTTGGACGTCATAATGGACCGCAGCCTTACTTTCAATCAACACACAAGGCAGGCGCATGCCAAGCCGCGAGTTCTTGATCAATTCTCCTCAGGAAAGGCCGCAGGAACTGGCTGGGGTGCATCCTTCGAAGCTCTTACATACGTCGACTGTTGCTTTGGCGAACTCAACTGCTGAATACGCTGCACCAGTATGGAGTCCCCAGGTGCACACTCACATAAGAGATGTCCTTCTGAAATGATGCAATGAGCTTTCAGTGACTGCCTTTTGCACACCGTAGAATATCTGTCCAATTCGTCAGGGTTTAGCTACTGCAAACCTTAGGAACTTTCAAACGATCAAGCTCGCTGAAGGAAGTGTGATGAACCTGGTACCCTAATCCCCCCACCAACAACCCTTTGGAGGATCAGAGAATTCCATGGAAACACTTTGCTACTCCATCTATGGCACTGCAGTCGCAGCATCCCAATGGATCATACTGTATCAATTACAGATGGTTTGAGCAATAGTCATCCTCTACCTCCAACCTAAAGCAGTTTGTGGAGAGTCCATCTAGCAAGCCCAAGGCTTGTGACCTTGATAGGCAAGCATGGGTCAACCTCAACAACGGCTATTGCTGACCAAAGCACTTCACCTTCTACGACGTTTGCGGAACTTTCACAAACTGCGATGTGGGAGTCACAAACCATTAGCCACATCATAGGTGACTGGAGGTCTAACAAGTCCCCAAGAGGAATTCCAGGCCTGGTAACCTGGATGATGAAACTAATCAGCTGGTTAAAAAAGATCGTTTCCACTATGACTTTGACTTACCCAAACGAACGAATGAACGATACACCTTTTGGTTGACACTTTTCCAACTACCTGTGTTTAGTGCAGTCAGGAGGATATTGGTATGCGTATACATGGAGACAAGGGGGGAAGTCTTAATGTGGGTAACAGATGAGGGTCAAAGGTAATTTCGGGGTCATTAAGGTCATATTGCTTCTAGTATACACTTTTGGTTGGCCATCTTTTCAACATCTCTGCTTTTAGTGCGCAGTGATGGATCAAATTATATGTGTATGTTATACATTGAGACAAGGGGCGTATGTGGGGGTAACATGGGAGGTCAAAGGTTCATTCGGGGTCACTTGGGGTTATTATCTTTGCTCTCTAAGTCTTTGAAAAACAAATACTCGGATGACCTCTTGGGACGGCGGGTCCCTATTCAAATATCAGTAATACTCTTAGTTGTCTTAACATAGGTGATCACAATATGCACTAAAAGACAAATGTTTGAAACCATTAATAGAATGTTCAAAAATGCATATCAAAGTACTTAATATTGGTCAACCAAAAAACATCCAAAAAACAAAATTTGGGTAAAAAATAGTGTTTTTTCCAATTTGAGCATAATTTAAATGCATCTTCTTTTCTCCTTTTTTTAGCCCCCGTGTGGTGCCACACGGATCCCTCCGCACCCCCATGGCTACATCATGATAGGGACAATTTTTAAATGATCTATAAAAGTCCAGGGCCTATATCTACAGACAATATCTGAAGCAAAGTCCTAGATTTATTAACACATAAAGATAATAAAATGGATACCCAGAATTAAAACGGTCATTTCTGGATGTATAGACTATGTGGCAGGGGTCATCGAATCTCTATGTGAAAAACGGAGACTATTTATGTTGTGTGAGCGTTATGTGAATAAACCATTAATGCGATGTGCACATGAATGTGGATCGATCACGAGGTGTTTAAAACAGGAAGGCTAAATTCTAATGAAGAACGCAAGTTGCATAGAATGAATTGAATTTTCAACAAACAGTCCCGTGTGAGTTGAAGAGACGTGAGGACTGGAAAATGTTAAATTAATTGTTGGGAAATAGATTGATAAGTTCTATAGTGTTAAATGAGTGGAAAATTAGAATGGGCTTGCATAATTTGAAGAAAATGGATATTGTGTTATGAGTTTGTTTGAGCCAAGACAAAAAAAAAAAAAAAGAAATGGCTCATGGATTTTAAATTGATCTGGAGGCATCGTGTCTGCCAACAGATTTGAAAGAATTAAATTTATATGGGTCTCGATTTGTCAAAAAACACTTAAAGGGAAAAACCAAAATTTGTCTTATTTATTTTTTTTATAATTATTTATTTATTTTTTTGACAGATAGTATAAATCATTAGGCTATAGTTTTGTCTGTCTGCGTATGAAGTGACCAACGCACGCGTATACAAGTGCCGCTTTCAGTTGCAGTGCGCTTGGGCGGCCTACGCGCGCGTGAAAGTAGGCACAATATATATGCCTGCGTCGTACTTACCTGTGCGCTGGACAGAGTATAGGTATCAGAAACTTTTGCTTGGTGCAGTTCAGATCATTTAGCTTTAATGCCCAACATTGCATGTGCTCAGTGTTGGGAATTCAGTCATGTAAATTGTCAGGCTTACTTATTTTGCTCAACGAAAGGAAACCCTCCCCCCCCCCCCCCCCCCTGGCTCCGTGCACCCATTGGTTTGCACAATTTATCAAATGGCAAGGTGTGTGTACAAAGTGTGTAATCCAATGCGTGGGTGCACTGAGCTGTTGTTTTCTTTGGTTGTGCAAAATACAGGTAAGCCATTGTCAGCATGTGTCTTTTTTGGCCCCACAATATGTTGTGGGGGCCTATGATCATGCAGATGGATGCCTGGATGCTAACGTGGGCAGAAGGAAAAATTAATTAAAGACACGATCTGTGATTCACCCGGAAGATAAAAAATATTGAATCATTGCAGGAATAGCTTTAAAGTGAAGGATAAGTCTGATAGGATACCCCCCCCCTCATGAGGTATATTTTCCAACTGAACAAATGACAAAAAAAAGGAAGAAAACGGCAGTTTCAAAGAGATAAATCCCCATTCAGTTAGTGTTGTAGTAAGTGTCCGTTCGAGACAGTAATGACTAAATATTGATTTTGTCCTTATTAGGTTTTTCAAGACTTATCACTTGCAGGGTCGGTTAGGCTACCTATACAGCCTGTCTAAAAAATGGTACAATCAAAAACCGATTTTTTTTCAAATTTATCTTAATATAAGTAGTGTATTGTTTAGCAATTGAAAGAGAAAAGACCAGGCTTTCCAGGATTTTTAGCAAAAATATAGCTATTGTCATCACGTAGCAAATTAGAGTAGGAAACCCAAGTTCTCTCAAAAACTAGTCTCTCATGTCTTGTCCAATTCTTTTGAAAATCGCAGGTAGGCAAGTAATGACATTCTTGAAAAGTTATGTAGTGGATTTTGAAAATCTGAGCAGATGTTGCGTCTTGGGGCATTGTGTTAGCCTTTTGTGTGTTTTGGCATGAATTGTGTTGGTAGGCAAAGATTATGCTAATTTGTCTGTTGTCCTACAATGTATCCCAGCCACATGCTGTGTTAAAGTTGAAAGCCATGCATTATGAATGCTGGACTAGAGAGGCAATGCATTTGCAGACTAGTCTGATATAACATTTGGCAGGTAAATCTTAGATAGATGATAAGCTATGATAGTTAGTTATCAACTTCAATTAGCACTCTCACAGTTTGTGGTTGTCCTTGATTGACAATCAGGGGCTAGCTCTATAGTAATATACCAATGTGTTTCCCTTGACCTACTGGTTGTATTTCAATTTTCATGCTTCCAATTAGCAGTGGGTTATGTTTCAAGTCAGTTTCATCTTATTAGGACTCTTAGTTGTTGGAGTTATTAGCTGAACCAAACTTGTCATGAATTACCTTTGCATAAACAAACATCCCAGAAAACATATTGGGTGGTGAAACATTATATAAACAAAATATTGAATACTCGGTTATGGGATTTGTCACAAAAATGATGCCATCAGTGCCTTAGCCTTATTCTGCCCGAAGGGGAGTTTGTTAATGTTTTCCCCAAATATCTTCCCAGTGTCTAATTTCCATGGCCCCCTTTTACCATGTGTACTTTACACACATTCCCAGTTGCTCTGAAGATAGAGGGGTGCTAAGTTATGCAAGTCTCATCACCAATGCAATGTTCATGCATTAGGGTTCAAAAGAGACGATAATAACAGTAATAGGCCTGATCTTTAACCTTGCACGTTGTTAACTTGAAACAGCCCAAATTCCTTACGTCAGCCAATTTCATAAGTGGCATTTAGAATGACACAGAGGTATTTAGTACATCCCACAATGCATCAGTGTTTTATACATTTCACTCAATAATCTCATGTGATCCACAAAAATCCCATTTCTAAAATAAAAATTGGCCTTTTATACCATTCCTGCACACAAAGCAATAGTACTTTATTAAATGTTTAATCATGAGTTTGTGGCTCCTTAAAACTTTTACACTGCCTAAATTACTGACATGTGTGTAGTACAGTACAGTATGGCCACATTGCAATGTATTATGGGATTATTCAAAACATTCCTCTGCTACTCTGAAGCAAGGTTTAAAGCCAAAACCATTGTTTTAATTCTTGGGCACTTGAATGATTACATCTAACCTTGTATCTTGGGCACATATACTGAATGTGAAAAATGTTTTGCTTTTTCAATATTTTTATGGGATAAAAAGTGTTTGAAAAAAAAACCCTAGCTGTATAATAAGTGGGGTAAAATTAGGCCAATTGAGGTGTCAATGGGTTGGAACGGTTGTATATTAGTCGTGTTAAATTGATTCTATTTAATTATGTATAAAGTTGACCACTCATACTTGTTAATCAACACCACGGTCATATGTTGGACAGTTGACAAAACACAGGTGATTGTCCTGGACAGACTGTAAATCCCACCACAGTATAAATGAAAGGTTGGACCATGGACTTCAGAAATAATTAGTACAGTGATTATAGCACCATTGCAAAGAGTGATTACAACACAAATAATATAATGTAGTCTTAGAATTGACATAAATGTTATGAGGTGAAACTATGGCAAATAAGGGAACAAATTAAGAGAATGAAGAAGTTCGGAGTTCATTAGATATCCCCGAAGAAAAGGTTAATTCCAAAATTTCAAGTTGCTTTTGATGAGGCAGTTTGATGTCATTAACAACAGTTTATATCACGGTGCCACAGAGGCCACTGGGTTAGTAATTTTCTGTTTTTTACGGACAGAAAATTACAAAGGACTAAACAGTTCCAGAGAGACTTGAATTGCAAGTAGGGATAGGCCACATGCAGATGATGTAAAAATCTCAAAAAGTCAAGGGATGAGGATGTGGCTCCGAAAAAGCCAATGTGGTGAAGTGTTGCGTTCATGCGGATTATGACTTCAAAGAGCATGTATTAATAAATTACTGGTAAGAACAAAAAGAAGTAACTTTTAAGTTAGCTTGGAAAAAGACTGCTGAAAAACAAAAGTTGTTGGCTTATAGAATTTGAAGCAATTGTGAAAACAATTGTCATCATTAATATGGAACTTATATAGTAATTTACTGAAGTATGTATGATGGAATATTCAAAGAGTACAGAGGTCTTTGATTTGTACCTTACTGTAAAGTAAGTGTTCAGGTATGCAAAATCAAGCCTAAGTTAAGTCAGAACCTAGATTTCATAGGGCGATTGTCCTTTTTAGGACTCTTCATTGTTAAATTATGTTTCTTAATTTAATGTGGCAAATTAGATAATAGGTAAAAAAACAACATGACTAAACATTATAGATGCCATTTGTCTTTCACACTATAGTTTATTGTTATATTCCAAATAAGAAACATAATTTCTACACTTGATCTGGAAAAGATGTATTGCAATTGTGCGAATGTTTTTAGTTAGGTTCAAAACCCAAGTTTGTCCTGACATGTTACTCTTGGAAGTGTTAACAGAATAAAAGATAACATTAACAGATTGAACAGAGAAATTAAACCAAAATTTAAGAATAGTCCATCAGCATCTAAAGTACTTGATGGAATAAATCCATTTAGAGGAAAATGTATTCTATTGAGAGGGTTATAACATGATAAAGTATGGTGAGGGTTTATTATTTTCCCGTCTGTAGCATGCATTGTTTGAAAAATCAAGTAGGCTATGTTATAACTGCAAATGATTACCTCAAAGCGACTTACATTAAATAATGTCTGTCGCACTGGTCAAAATGTAGTATTGTATGCTCTCACAAACGAAAATAAATTTTAAGTAATAAAGGCAGGGCCACTGTAAAAAATGAAATTAACGCATGTGAAGTGTTGCGTTCATTGGGATTATGACGTTCATTTATACCAAAAAGTAGTAACTATATAAGTTAGCTTGGAAAAAGACTATCTGACAATAACAATAACTTGTTGGCCTAACTAAAGAGAATTTTATGTAAATAACGCCAATGGAGAGGAGTGAAAACAATTGGCATCATCAACATGGAACTTGTAATAGTTTCTGAAGTATGTATGTTAGTAAAATTCAAAGCGGTATAGAGCATTGAATCATGCATACCCTACTGTAAGTGTTCAGGTATCCAAAGAACAAGCCTAATTCAAAGGCGACCTAGAGATTTGAAATATAACTTTTTGTGTGTGTGTGTATTTAAGTTAGAAGCTAAATTCCTTAGGGCAGTTGGCATTTTAAGGGTATTCTTGGTGGAATATGCTGCAGGGTGGTATTAAATTTCCAATACATGGGACAATGAAGAAATGGATTTCCTTGGATTTTATTCCTTTTCACTTGGGACATTGTTTTCTATTGAAAATGTCATGAGTGGAAGTGGTATGAATGTATGTGTCTGTGTGTGTAGTTCTGCAACTTGAACATGTGTGTGTGCATGTGCGTGTTCTTGAAATATAAAATAATGTATAAGAATTGACAATTTAACAAATCATTCTGAAGTGCTATTTTTTTTTACCAGTCATACAACAAAATTGTATTAAGTGCTATTTTCTATTATAAATTATATATAAAGGTACTTTAAAGGGTGTGTTGTCTTTGAATGGCATCATATTATAGGCTACTGCCATCATTGAGGCTCTGGTTTGTTTCATCTCATTTGCTTGTTTCAATCGAGAGATTACTCCAGTGTACTGCGGACACCAAAAATCGAGTTTGTGCCACTTTCTGGTGAGTGAAAAATGGTGACAGAGTTAGTTAAACCAGAAGTTTCACATTTGAACGATATGAATTCTTTAAAAAGGCGATTAACGTCATAAAGAAACTACAAAAGATAAGAAAAAAACACGTGCGTAATGGCTTTAAGATAAGTGAATACATTTGACATACGGTTGTTTGTTAGAAAAACCATGACCATACAGCAAGCTGGAGAAGAGAGTTTTATGGTCTTGAAGTATCATGAAATGCAAATTCTTACCAACACCTTGATCCTTAGCCTTCCAAATTCATTTTTTATGCCTCAACCCAATTAAGTAAATGCACAATTACATCCTTCTGCAAGATTTTAACAGATACCAATTTGTAATGAATTCAAGTTCCATTCATTGACGTGTAATAAATATTGGTATTGTTTATTATTTATGACAAGAAGATATTTAGCATTGAATGCTTATGTTGGACTATTAAAACTTGTGTCGATAAAACTAGACTTCTTTGTTTACTTTAATCTGTGTTTTCCTTCTTTTGTCAATGTGCCAATTCTTTTTGTGAGCTTCAAGGATCAGCATGGCATAAATGCGCGAAACACATTGCCCAGCATAAAAGTGGCACAAAATCGATTTTGGTGTATCACACTAAACTGATTACATCGATAGATTGGACAAAAGCAAATAACTGAAAACAAACACCATTGGGAAGCCTGGTCTTTTTGTTCTTTAATTATTATGCCATGTAAGAATGACTTATTTTTGAACATTTCATATTTAAACAATTTTTTTTTCTGATTGTACCACTTTTTTGAGACGGCTGTAATGTTACATAAATGCAAAAATCTGAATTTTTGATTGATTTTTTAGATTTTTGATTTAGCAAATTCATGATAGTGCCTTTAATCCACTCTACGACTAAACTGAAGAGTCAGTGAACGTCTAAACTTGGATGGTGATAGAAATGATGAGGTCATGTGCTGTATACGTTTTGGACAGGTTAAAAAATACACTCATTTTGTCTAGGGCTTTTTCTATTCCATCTGTGGTTTGGGTAGGACATGGCCTTGAGAGTCAGGAAGTACAACCCATATCTAGATACCAATTTTTTGCCAAAAAAGGGACCCATAGCTATACCAGAGATGTTTTGGGTAAGGGACATGCCTTGAGAGTCGGAAGTAAAACCCACATCTATACCAATTTTTGCAAAAAAGGGACCCATAGCTATACCATAGATCACATTTTTGGGCAAAATTTTAATTACAAAGTGCATTTTTTTCCCCTCACATTTAACATTAGCAATTTTGAAAAATTTTGTTGGCTTCGGATTTAGGAAATTTGACTTAAAATTTTTAGAAAATTTGGCTTAAAATTTACGAAATTTGACTAATTTTCCAACGAATTTGAGAAATTAGAAAAAAAACTGACTTGACCTAGCCAAAATTGTCCTGGAAAAGGGGTTATTCCATCTGCAGCAGGCTGAAAGAGACCCAATGTTTGTGGGCGCATCCCCCTATGGGCATTTTTTGTTGATTCTCCCACCCCCCCCCCCACATACACAACCACCACCACAACCCCAGGGTTTTCATCTAAGCCTAACCCCTTTGGCTGGCTTATAATTGATATTTTTACTTATGGCTAGTCATTTTAATGTTTTTAAAATCTGCATTTTAAACTATTCACTCATACTTAATAAATGTGAAAGCTGGACCTATTGGGAAAGCCATGCTTTGTAGTGACAGTGTTTCCAGAATAAAAATTGAATGACTAAAATTTTTAAAAAAAAATTCCTGTGCACTAAACTCAATCATTACAATACACCTTTACATTGTTGGTGATTTTCTCCCTTTAGGTTTACTGGAAATTTATTTAGATAGATATGCCACCCATTGAAATTATGTAATGATAGCCTTTGGTCTCTTCATGTGAAATACCGAAAGTTATAACGTTCTAATCAAGTAAGAGTACCTTTAAATATAACCACATTAAAATTTGTGTGTTTCTACGTATTGGAATCCGATTTCATCCACTCCATTTGTACAAAGTAGTGCATACCTCATTACTTAATGTAAGCTTAAAACACAGTATCCTATGCATTGGTCTACTTTACAAAATGACGAAGCAAAATCCTTCAGATTGTAACTATGGAATGAAAAATTTAGGGCAACAATAATGGTTAATTTAAGCACGATACTGCACATAAATGAAATCTTATTCAGCGGCATGTTTAAATATTAGCAGTATTCAAAATATGAGCTTAAGATTTAAAGGTCCATGGCCCGATCGCTAAAGCCTCGTCCCATACCCAGATTTTTACCATGAAGTGGTTTGACCCATTTTTGGTTACCTGAAGAAAGCTATACATTTTTCTTCCTCATTACCACTGTGAAATCTTAGGGGTCCAAAAACAAAAGATGTTTGTTTGTGGAAGTAATGAGCGAAAATGTTACCCCAATTTTGGTCGACCATATTAATTTTACACAGTACACGCTATGGGGCTTACGAATATCACGTTTTCCTGCTCCTCACATGAAACTCTTGAAATAGTCGGCGCGAACCTTTACAGGTTTTTTTTTTTTGGGGTTTTTTTGGGTGAAGGGGCCAATCTATCACGATGAAACTTCACATCTCCTTAAATTGGCCCATCCCCCTTTAAAAAGATTGCTGCTTTAAATCAAATCATAGCTTTTATTTAATCAATGGAAACAATCAATTGCAAACGGACTCTTAAGAGTGATTGGTAAAAAGAAAATGGTAAAATTAATAGTTAATAGTTTTAATGTTATTCTAAGTGGTGAGGTCAAATTGCCATATTTCCCAAATGCCGTTATCAGTGTCCAAGCAATCACAGAGACAATGCCATTGAATATTGACTCTACAAGAAATTGGTAATTTCAATTTTTAAAAACAATGTTTTTATGCCCACCCCGATTATGATATTGGCTAAGATAGAACACATGTACAACAGGCACTGTCAGGGCCAGGCATGAAACTACCTCCAATCTATCCTTTGTCACTGGGCCATACACGATCATGGTTATGTTTGCTGTGATAGGGATTTTAAAATCATACCACTAACTACTAACATAATTGGTAGTTGCCTGTAAAGATTTTTTCAGGACACCATTTTATATGTATGTGTGTTTGTGTTCATGCGTGTATGCGTACATAGTTTGTGCATTTAAATGTGTGTGTGTTTACAAAGGTACATTTATTGTTTTGTTTTTCTTTACTGTTAAGATTAAAAAACTGTTTTATAAACGAATAAACCTAATATACTATTAGGGTTTATTAATGGAATTAGATTTTTTAAGAGCACAGCCTGTCATCTTAGAAAAAAATGAGACAGCTTAATTGTCACCCTAAAATATGCATGTTTTCTAATGTATTCTATAAAGTTTATATTCTATGGGCTTTTCTTTAATTGTGCTGTTTTTTAAAAGATAACGCAACAGGGCTAGCATTTTGGTGAGAATCCCGGATCGATTCTTGCAAGATTCTCGAAATAACTAGAACTTAAACACAGTAGTGGAATTAGAAGATTCCTGCAAAATTTGTTTTTGGGGAATCAAGACTGAATCCGCACACAGCGCGAAATTTTACCCCTCGACGCATCAGGTGTGTGTGTGGGGGTTGTGTGTTTGTGTGTGTGCATGCTGCTTGTTTTTGTACATAACTGGGGATTTCCCCATTTATTTAAGCCCCCCTAATCAAGATAACCCCCCTAGCACCTTAATATAACTTAAAATGCAGTAATTGAAACCAGCGGCCCTCACTGTGCTACGCGCGTGTATGTCTTGCAAAGTAGTGTGTAAAAGCTCCATAATTCCAAAATAGAAATCATTAAAAGGTTCGTTGTGGGAGCAAGGCTGTGAACCTTCAAAGTCCATCCTGGACAATATTTCATGCATAGCGGTTTTCCGCTATCTGGTGGTGATTGTGGCATTTAGTTACATTTTACTTAATTTGCAGGACTGCCCAGTTGTTTCATCGATATGCCTTTGCACTTTCTTTTTCTAAGTATGTCTCTGTGCGAGATTGAACTGCTCCAGATTACAAATGCATCCCAGAAAAGGTATGCATGGAAACGAATGTATGCACGCACGCACTTGATACGTGAGCTTGGTGCATTATGAGGAGCTATACGTCGAAATCCCGCGCTTTAAAATATTTGCATACCTGGCGGACCACTCCAACGTAATGCATAATTGCAAGTGCCCTGTCGATTGACAAATGAAGGGAACTTTTGACACCTGAACATGGGATATTTTGCCCAGGACCTCCCAGGAGATGAAACCCACCAAGCCCTGCCAGTTGTACACAAGTACACGGCCAATTTCAGATTTCTCCTGCCAGGGGCCCTCACTAGGTATTCCAAGAATGTGCCAAATCCTCACTTTGAAATAAGTAAGTAGGCAGAGAAAAATAAAATTTTGTTGCTGGTTGTGTGAAGCACAGTTTGGTTTGAATTTGTAGTTCTGGTTGGAGTTTCCTTTGAAAAGCAGGCCATTATCTTGCCCATATACCACCATCAAAGATCACTAGTTATTCAATCATTTTGCTAATTTCCCAGCAGGATCAGGATATTAACAAAAACAGTATTTGTCAAAAAATTAGGTGGGTTGTCTTGTATGGTATCCAAGCAAATATATTGAAATTGGCTAGTCACTCAACGTGGGAATGGGGTGAATCTTTAGATATGGAAAATAATAATTATAAAAGTTTATATGGTACATTGATATTTTAAGGACACCTGTTTTTAGGCCCCGAAGTGGAGTCTGTTTGACGGTATTGCCACCAATCTTCCACAGGTATAAGTTCCCTGTGCTCTTGTACAATGTGTCTGTACATCCACATTCCCAGTTGCAGATAAAGAGAGGGGCGGGTGCTAGTATCTCATTAACAGCAATGCAATGTTCACTTTGTAATGGTTTCACAAATAACCCACAATATAGCGATAAGCTTAACATGCTGAACATGTTGATCCAGCCTAAAATTCAACTGAAATTCAACCAATCATAGGTGGCCTCTGTATACTGCTATCTGGAGCAAAGGTTAATATGATTATTGCCATGCACTGTCTATCTCTTGCGGGCAGGTAAAAAAACAAGCTGCAGAAGTAACTCTATGTACCTTGTGGGCTGTCACAGATATGATGTGAAAATCTGTTGTAACAATATTTTATGGTAAAAATCTTAAAAGATGTTTAGGTATTATAGTGGTGGTGAAAGTGCCTAATTTGAAGTGACAATGGTTGAAAACGGTGATATTGGTCGAGTTACCATGATGAATATTAGTTGAATTTTGATTAGGGTGTGACTTGCCACCATTCTTACATTACCAAGGACCCCTTTCCTGTTTGACCATGATGAAAAGCGATAGCTGGAACATCCTTAGGTGAATTGAACCAAAGTATTATTACAAGTTGGATATCTATCAGGGGATGAAATTACATGCAAAGTGGTTCACTTTGTTATCCCCGTAATTTGTTTACCTGTTGAGTCTGGAATTTTTAGAACCAGCAACCAAGGGCAAAACCCACATGTTTGAAATCTGGGTCATCGGTTGGTTGGTACCATATGATGTGCATAGCCTGTGTGGCAATTGACTGTCTGATATAACAGAAGGCTGATATGGGCGATGTTTCTTGCATATAATGCATGTGAGCTGAATGGAATTGCCCTGTCTTAACAAACGGCTTAATCTGGATTACTGGGGGACATATGAGAAGAATTTATGCTCGTGTTTACTATACCACCATTTGCAAAGCAACAAAGTGAGTGATGTACACCAACATTAGTCTAAGCATTTGACACAAATAGTTTAATGGAAAGTAGTACATGCAAAGTTGTTACAGAGAGATATTAGGGAAGAAAACCAAAAAGAACAAAAGAAGTTATGAGGTTACTCTCAATTAAAGTGTGTGTGGTTTAAAGATTCAAGCCATCTATGCAAAGACACGCGACACCTGGGCGCAGATAGGTCACATTGTCAGCAAATATAGGCACTTACAATATATAGGCTAGTAGCAATAAAAAATTGCTGGTTCTGGATGTTGAAAATGGAAATAACTAGGATTTCTATAAAATAACAAATACCATATGATTAAAATTTATTGAAAATTAATAATTGCCATATTTTGTGTGGTTAGGTGAAGTTAAAAATCCACAGTATCATATACCGTTAGTAATAAGGTTACATAGGTCCTTCTACAGCCCTGCGTGCAAAAAAACACGCGACACACCTGGAGCATATAGTCACCTTGCAGATTAAATTAGGGTACTTACAATATATATAGGCTAGCAGTAGCAAAAAAATTGGCTGTTCCTGGATGTTGGAAAAGGAAATAACTCGGATTTTCTATAAAACACTACCATATGATTTCAAATTATGCCATTAAAATTAGCCATAGTTTTGTTATGTGAAGTAAAAATCACTTAATAATTACACCGTTCGGTTATAAGGTTTACATAGGCCTTCTCCATGATTTGCTATTGAAAGGCCTACATCATCGTTGAGGTCCGTTGCGTGAAGATGAATTTATTTTACAAAGACAAAAAGAAAAAAAAGCTCAG
Organism: Ophioderma brevispina; assembly: GCA_023653785.1. NCBI lineage: Eukaryota > Metazoa > Echinodermata > Ophiuroidea > Amphilepidida > Ophiodermatidae > Ophioderma > Ophioderma brevispina. Next base: position 89,621 of record JAMKCH010054988.1, on the reverse strand, counting down.
ACTCGTGGTATATTTGTGCAGAGTTCACATCATAGTCATTAAAATATATGTATGACAAAAAGTAAAAATTTTCATTGTAATGTGCAATGATTAAGACGCATTGTTTATTAAATATGAAAATGGTATTTTCAGCTTATTAATTTAAGTGTGAATTAATGCACGGGTATGAAGAAAGATGCGAAAAAAAGCAGGACTTTCATACGATTATGACTTTCAATAATGTTTATATAATTTAAGAAAAGAAGAAACCTTTTAAGTTGGTGGAAAGATCGCTGAATAGCTAGACTTGGGCCTAATAAGTTAAGCAAATTTGAGGATGTGAATAAATCGTCATTCCCGCATATCACAATGGAACTTAATAATTAATTACTAAGTATGGACGTTTCATGATACTAGCCTAATTTACTGTCAGATGCTAAATTCTTTAGGGCAGATTGTTATTTTTTAGGACTCTTCTTGTTCTCATATATAGTGCTTTGTTATAAAGTCAGATGTAATAGGTTCTACCTTCTCTCTGGTACAGAAATGTACATAAATGAAACAAAAAGGGTTTTCATGTGGAAACAAAGGTTGATTTTTCCTATATTTTGTTCATAAGAAATTTCACATTTATTGTACCAAAGAAATAATTCTCAGCTTTATCCTTTCAAGAGGCGCATATTTTGATAGACGACTGAACCATCTGTACAAAAATCAAAAATGTTCACATTTATAGGGACACCTGTTTGTAAAACCCTTTCCTGGGCCGTCTTCACCAAACATTCGGGAACTCACTGGAATACAAGGTCCCCCTCCAGACGGTACCATGCTAGTAAATAAGAGTGTTTTCAACTCTCAGAAAACTCTGTTAAATATGATTGATTATTGTCGGATTGCATTGCGTTGATTTTTGCCAGGGATGTCATTATCAATTGACAACACGTTTAATCTATTACTATTTTCCACAGTTTCTCCGCTGTCGTCTTCCTGGGATACCGGTTGGAGATTCCTTTTTTGCTCCAGCGCCTTAATGTGAGGATCTTCACCCTCGTGTGTATCCACTTACACTATAGCCTATGATAGCAAACACAAAAATCAGAGGATGAAAATACGTTTCTGGCCTATGTTGCAATAAGATGAGAGGGTGGCCATACTAATAGTATTTTGTCTGTAGTTTATGCAATGTTTCACATGCATATTCACCTATTTCCTGTAATACATTTGAGTGTCTTACTGAACTTATTTAAAATATATGTTTGATAAAAAGGGTTGATAATATAGTAAAGAAAATTGTGCATTTTCAGCACCACAAATGGACTTGCAAATTAAAAAGGATGCTGTTAGCACCAAAAAATGCGTAATGGGTGTTCAATTACTTTGCAAGAGCTAGGTATCCGAAAGTTGTGTGTGAAGGGATCAACATTATGGGTTCCACTAAGGTTTCTACGTCCTTCATTCAAGAAGTTGCCTTCATGGGCAAAAGGTTTTTTCTCATAATGGGAGTATAGTTACACCCAGAGCCTTTTGCAATGTTACAAAATTGACTCCAATTTTGTTTAAAAAATGAAACAAATTGTTCAAAGTGTCAAAAAATAAGGAATAGTTTGTAGCCTCTCAAATGCATAATTATCATGTTATGTGAACAAAAAATAGGCAAAAGGGCAACATATCCAAATAGGTTTGGAAGCAAATCAATCAACTACAAAAATTAGTTTTTAGAAAACTTGCCCAGTGAGGGAGCTTTTAAGAGATCTACGATGTTTGGCCTTAAAAGTTGCCCTAAAATCCTAGATGTTAATGATTAGGGGTGTGTGTCAGTTCTTGCCTACTTAATCATACTCAAGCAAATGTTGGTGGTTATGTCAGGTCTTGCCCTACTTATTCACTCTTCAAGGGAAGTCACTTCAAAAACCAAAAAAATTCCTATATTTAAGGATCTTTAGCAAGTTGTACTAAGTGTGCCTTCGCACCCCAGGTAATCTTTTTGTAAGTATACAGCCACTAGAGAGTATTTAGCTACAAACAGCAGGCATTTTGACTGGTGGATTCACCAATCGATTGTGATTTTTCAAAAATACGTGACTCCACATGAATAATTTTTATTAGGCAAGCTGTGCTGTGAATTGGGTAGTTTGTGTAGTACCACTCGATGTTTAGTGATTGAAAATGCAAGTCAGATGGTTTGGTTTAATTAAGTTGTCAATGTATTGTAAAAGGAATATTTGGCCAGATAAATCTTTTGACTTTTCATTTTGAAAGTTTTTGCTTGTTTTCAGTAAAATCTCAAATTTGTACCTCCTTTACGACCGTAAAGAGGATACCAGGACATGTCCAGAAAAGAAGTGGCTGGGTTTTTGCATATTTTGTAATGCTTTATTAATGTATTAGCCACCTGAAGTTGAATAAGACAATATGACCTCTTATCTTTGTATATGTAATAAGAGGATTGATTAGTATTTTTCTGTCGTCAGGGATGTCTGATAGCAGGAAGTTCAAAAATAAGTTTTGGTGTTGTCTTTTACTTGTTTGTCCAGAAGCTTTGAAACCTCCTCGGTAGGTATTTTACAACCGATTCAGGTGGCAAAATTGAGTGAATTGTATCTTCAAAAAATCTCTGTCAATTGAACACAAAGAATGTATTTTGCTTTGATCTGGCGGCACGTAATACTTAAAGTGAAAAAAAAAAATTAGAATGAAAAAACTTTCAAATTGCTGCAGTGTTGTAGTTTCCTGATTGGCATGATCAGGTGAGGACATCTTGAGAGCCACCAATCTAGAAAGTTGAATTTGAGCTTTGTTTCACTGTGTCACAGTGGCCGTAGCAAGTCAGGGAGTTTGTTGACGGCGGGGCACAGATTTGTGAATGTACCGAAACGACGCAATGTATAACGACAGAAAAACAATTTCAAAAAACTTTTTAGTGTAGCCTTTCAAATTGAAGGGAGGGACAAGTGGGGGACAAGGTCAAAAAACTAACCAACACAAAATGAGTTCATATACTGACCGATGGTTACAAAGCCCTGAATGCTATGATGTCTGTTTTTCATGTGTGCCACCAACTCCTCATCAACAGCAGCTTTAGACAAAATGTACTGACGAGACGATCGTTAATGTACAAGTGGAACATAATGGCGGGGGGGGGGGGCAGTGACAGAGCCCCCCGGGCTAATAGTACTGCAGCCACGTGGGATCCATTGGAACCATTCCCCTTGCATTAGTACCCACCACCCCCACCCCATCTCCTCTGCCCCTTAAAATATATAGGAGTGAACCTTGAAGAAGTGTGTGAATTATTAGTAGCTTTGAGATCTTTATGTGGTGCAATTTATCATTATGCCATTATAGACAATTTATGTAGAGTTAAACTTAATAGAGTATGAATATGTAGCATCGCTGGATTTATTTAACTGTGGTTGTATGGCATGATACAATTGAATGGTTGCCTGCTGATACAGTATAATTCCAAATGACACTTCCAGATTTGGAGTGAGGCCGAACAAAGTTTACACTTACCACAAGTGAGTTGGAGAATCAAGGGCTCAATTCGACGCGAATCCCGAATCTGATTAGCCGCAAGATTTCGCCACACTCTTTCGCGGGCAATCCAATCAGATTCGCGTAATACTTGCCGTAAGCCTACTCCAAAATCCCTGAATTTGTTGTGGTCATGGTCGTATTTTACGACTTGAAGAGTTCCTTGTATCGAAAAAAGCTTACTTTGTAATGAGAAGAAACATCCGCGCAATGGTATCAGGTACAGCTGTTGACGTGTTTGTTTATTTTACAGCCATAGCCAACCACCCAACAGTTAGATTAGAACATTAGATTTCAATTCTTGCTGCATTGACCATTATGACCGGGCTGTATAAGCCGATTATTATTGGGCAATCTTGATCACCGGCTATTTTTTCACCCCCATACCCTGACATGCATCTATACCCACAATCCTTTGTGAAGATTTTTTAGAATGAAAGTATTAGTTTCATTTGCTTTTGCAAACTTACTGACGGGAACAATAACTTTACAATGAAAAATCGAACACATGATATTTCTCAATGTAGTGCGATTTAGGAATATAAATGATGCAATAATCAAAAATAACACCGTGTAAAAAGCAAAATCACAATTTGGTGGTTGCAGGTTTGGGTTAAATCAAATTGTTTTGTTGACATCTGCCAGACGAATTTTTTTACAATGCAAATTGCAAACCGGGCTTTAAACGCACATTGACACGGCAAAAAATGATCGGAGGTTCTACCAAATATTCTCCAAATAATAATTGTCTACAAAACATTTGGGCGATGGTGCTGGGGCTAGCGTGGACTTTGACAAGAAAGGAAAGGACTTCATACAGCTAGTGTATAATCGCAAGGAAAATAATTGCAAACTGTTAGTTGGAGTTAGCTTGGAATGAATTCTGCCACCACATCTTCAACATGAGTGTATTCTGTTGAGGCTGCGAAGCAACATCTTCAATGGGTGGTGGACAATACAAAATTCTTCCGTGCAGAGAGTCAATGATTTCAGGAGTTAGTCATGAAAAGTTCCTTAAGTAAAGTTACTAGTACAATTTAAGCAACCAAAAATATGTAAAGAAAACAAGACGTTGCGTCCCATACATGTGTAAAGTGTTTTTATTATTTATTAGGTTAATATGAAGGTACATATGGCTTTAATCTTGCAACTTTACAATCTTTGTCGATTTGAAAATGAAAGATTTGGCGAGAATCGCAGATTTCTGTGAAAGCCTTTTTGCGGGAATCCAATCAGATTCTCGCATGCGCAGCGAATTTGAGACCCTGAGAATGTTCAGTTTTACTAGCCACCACCTTTAAAAAAATTGGATTTGTAGAAGAAGATTGCCTCAATTGTCCTTATGTGTTATAACCCTGCATAATGTTGGTTTTTGTGGGCCGACAGCTATAGCTGGCAGGACATCGCCAATCCGTGTGCGTGTGTATAGGGATGTGGGGATGTGTGGGTGGAATGTGTGTATGTGTGTGTGTCACAAATTGTTAAGTTTTTTTTAAATGACCTCAATTGAAAAGTTTAACTTCAATTGGAAACACAAACTTCTGTCATAGGGCACAATGGGATTTTGGATCCCTCATGTGTTGATGAGTTCAAAGGATCATGTGAAAGGTCAAAGGTCTGTGAGGTCAAATTGTAAAAAATGGGCTTAAAAGTAACATGATCTAAATGAAACTTGAAGTTCAAGGCGAACCAAACTTTTGTCATAGTGCCTGCGCTCCCTCATCTGTTGATGAGATCAAAGGTCACGTGCCAGGGTCAAAGGTCATGGGGCGGCCAACAGCGTATATTCTTGAATATAGCGAGCGCGAAAGCCCCGGAGAACCGCGAAATTCTAGTGTTTGCTAATTGTTACAATAAGGAAAGGATGTATTCTTATAAGTTATTGTGCAATTCCCTATTGCTTGGGGTCATTAAACCCTTCACAAGAGTCCACAAACTTAGGCAAACCCCCATTGACCATATTTCTATTACTCTATGTAAACCCCCTACCTCTTTAGGATTTGACTGTGCAAGTTGATAAACAAGCTTTTTTAAAATAAAATTAGAATCAAGGTAAATAATGCTTAAAATGCTTGTTTTATGTTTACAACATAACGACCCAAAAAACTGGCCTTGGCTTTATCAATGTACAAACTGAAAAAGGTCCTATCATCTGAATGTGTTCCCATATGCAGCTATTCTCAAAAAGAATTATTTTGTTCCAAATTTACCCTTATCAAAAAATCAAAGATAATAATACTCATTACTCATTATCATCCTACACAGAAACAATGCGATGTGTTAAATAGTTTCAAATTATCCAAGTGCAGTTTTCTTAGACACACTATATACATGGCTTTAATTAGTAATAACCATGATTAAAGGGTGATAGCTCGCTACCATGTGAAGGAGAAAAAGATATGTGTAAGATGCATACATTTACTGACTCCTATAGCAGGCCAAATCTCTGGGGGGATTGCATGGAACTAAGTGAGCGATGGTAATAATGAAGTCTTCATTACAGTTGGCAATGTAGAACAGAAAATCTGCTTTTAATATTTTGACCTCGGCGAGGTCATCTTCCTAAGCTATATTGCATGGAAAAATCAGCGATCTATAAAATGTTATGGCACAATGGCCACAGTGCACAAATAAATTAGTTAATTGTAAGTGCATGTGTGAGATTTCATATTGAAGTAATGATTGATTTAATAAGAATAATTACAATTCAGGAGAAACTATAATTGCATTATTTAATGACATTCAGTGGTTACCGATATTTTTGTGTTATTGCTTCTACTTTTGCTTGTTTGGGATTGATTTGGTTACCTGGGTTAAATAAATAACAATTTGCCTTACACCAGGTGAGAAATTGAATTCTAATGCAGTTTGTTGTTAAATTATTGATATTGTTGTTTTCATTATTTTCCCTCAAGTGTGGTGCTTTGATTTTAAATGAGGTTGAAAACCTATGTATTCTTTGGCATTCTTAGAAAAAAATCATGTAAGTTCTGCTTGGAAAAATATGGTTGCACTTCTAACAAATTTGGTAAGGGAATCTTTGAAATGATAAATTTGAAATTGGTAGTTTAAACAGGACAACTGCTTTCTCTCAGCAGTATCTCTGTGACAAGATATATTTAAAACTGTAAATATTTCGGAATTCTTTATTGCAGTTTTGTTTCAGGGGTTGCCTTCAGATTAAAATGTGAAAATTTAGCATGTGGTCTGTATGAGGTCTTTATGTGTTGGACATTTGGAATTTTGTTTTTGAAATTCAAATGTTTGACAGTGCTTGGTTCCATCTACATTTGTAACGGTATTGTTTATCATTACAATTCACATTTGTCAGTTTACGCTAAATTTTGCAGGCAATTTTTATTTGTGAAAAATGCTTATTCAAGGAAATTACCAGCTGCAAATTGAAATCTTTTCAAAATCTTACATGTGAAAATTGATCACCACTTAAAGGTGGGTGACCCGATCATGGTTCGATTTTTCATATCATGTTTTTCCCTCACACGGAAGTATATCACCATAAACATCCCATTAAAAGTTTTTAGTTAAGTAGGTCCAGCTGGTTGGATAGTACTAAGCAAAAATGTGTACTAAATTGGCCGCTGGGACAATGTGTGTTAATTAATGTGATCAACCACCACGGGCGGATTTAGAGGGGGCGCACCCGGCGCGCGCCCCCTCTATTTTTTGCAGAGCACAGGGCCGTGTGGCGCATATAGGGCGTCAGGCACCCTGTAATCTAGAAAAAAGACTTTTTGCCGCACAGGGCGCCGAGCGCTCTGTAGATCTCTAAGTGCGGTACAGGGTGTCGGGCGCCGTGTAGATCAAGACTGTGGGCCAGTGCCCAAGCCGACACAGTATGTTACGTATTTGTTCAGTTGTTTAATGCTTGACAATGAATTCTACCCCCTCCCCTTAAGAATTTTGAACCGACTGAAAAAAAAATTGGGTGCTCCCTCTATTGAGAATTCCTGGATCCGCCCCTGTCAACCACATTTGGAGACGTTTTTGTTCATAACATGAAAAGGAAACATTTTCTGAACATTAAATTTCACTGGGATAATGACAAAATATGAATTTTCTTCTGACACCAAAATCTTGATTTTTGATGGAAACAAGTGGGGGGGGGGGGTGAGGTCATGCACCTTGTTGTGTACTTACCTAAAACTTTTGCCACAAAAATTAACTCTGTTTTACAGTTTATAAAATAACATGTTACATAAAAAGAAGCTATATAAAACGCAAACATGAGTCATGTGCAAGGCGAACATACTGATATTGAAGAACATCAATGTGATGTTATTGTGGTCAAAGGTATTAGCTGCAACATGCCAAGACAGTTGGTGCCAACATCCCTTAAGGGTTACTTTAGTCTCCTGTGTTAATTCAATCCCATAATGCTTCAGGATTGACAAAAAAATAGTCCAGTCATTTGGATAGTAGAGATGTGTACTAAATTGGTCCATAGGGAAGTTTGTTAATGTGGTCTGCCGCATTTGGGACATTTTCATTCATAACGTCAAGAGAAAACACTACCTGGGTCTTAAAGTTCACTGGGGTAATGAGAAAAATATGAACTTTCTTCAGATACCAAAATTTCAATTTTGATGCGAGTAAAGTGGGGTGAATGAGGCTGTCGATCAGGTCACTCATCTAGAAGTGTGAAACATCATTTCTTTTTAAAACAAGGGTGATTTTTTGCAAACTAAGTTGGGATCATTCAATCGATCAATCAATGACATTTCTATGACAAAACAAAGGACTTTTTACCATCCATACATGTTATTCTTCGTAATACAGTTTGCTGTCAATGGCATTAGCGGAAGTGACATACCTCCGGGGTGATCTATACAGTGAAGTTTTAGTAGGCCTACAGTGCAAGGCATTATAGGATTGGTAATATTAGATTGGATTAGTCCTTTGTCAAGTTTGTGGTCACTTTTCTTACTTGCAGGACTAGTTCATTGAACCAGATTAGAAATTAATGTTAGGATATCATGCATGCTCCTGGTGTGTTTAACATTGAATGACAGCTGGTTGTGTCAAGTAGTCTTTAGATAAGAAGATGTTTCAATTGTCTTGGAGGTGTTGTATTGAAGTCATGAAATATAGATCATTCTTGCATGAATGTTCATTTACGAATGGGTATAGTACCTTTCCTAAACTAATAGGCTTAGGACAGTTGTGGTTAGTGCAGATGGTTTTCCATACCATTCTCTGTGTCATTGCAGTGTGAAGATGTTCCATTTGTCTTGCGGGGCGACTTGGAAAATTGAGTGTTTCCTCCATGGCTGTTCATTTATGAATGGACACCTCTTCTTACGCATAGGGCATTGGCTGTCATAGAGGACAGAATTGTTTTTACCCAACTGTTCAGGAATCATCATCATTACCATAATGTGGCAAATGACAATGTGGCCACTCAAGTGGCAAACCATTTTGTGGCAGCCCATTTTCTTCAATTTTCTCTAAAAGTGGTAATTTTGTGTGCTTCATTTTCCGCAATTTGCCAATTTTGGAGTGTTTCTCTTGTTTTTAAATTTGCAATTGTAAATTGCTGCACATGTATACACAAAAGGATCACATTCACATGCTGTTTTTGTTTTTGTGGTAGCTGTGTGAAAAAACAAAATTAATGTAAAACTTTTACAGTATCATCTTGGAACCTCTCACAAGAAATTCCAACTGTAAACCCAACTCTCTAAATGTAAACAAGTGAAAATTTCACTCCTCAAAAGAGTGAAAATTTCACTCCTCAAAAGAGTGAAACTCTTGTAAACCACTCCAAAATGAGTGGTTTGTACTTAAAAAGAGCAAATTTCCACTCAAAAAGAGTGAATATCACTCCAAATAGAGTGCATTTCCACTCGTTTGAGGAGTTAAAACGAAGGACAACACTTTTGAGGAGTTAAAACGAAGGACAACATGAAAACGAGTGGAAATCCACTCTTTTTGGAGTGATTTTCACTCTCTTTGAGTGGAAGTATGCTCTTTTGAAGTACAAACCACTCATTTTGGAGTGGTTTGCAAGAGTTCACTCTTTTGAGGAGTGAATTTTTCACTTGTTTACATTTAGAGAGAACCCATCAATCTTATACTTAATCTGGGGGATAATGGGGGTGTAGGGGTGGGTGGGGGGACTGTCTTCTGTCTTGTAGAAGATGAAAAAGTCCCTAGTTTCCAGGAAATAATCTTTTTAACCAGGCACTTACATTTTTGTCAAAATAGAACCTGGATAAACCAGTTCAGCCATTCCATTTGTAATCAAAATATTCATCAATGGAGTTTAGAAAATTTCCAACATTAGCTGGGATGAGTAGATTATAGGGAGCAGACTTGGCCGATTGCAATGTCATCACAGTGCACTGAAGGGTGGGTGGTTAGGTGCAAATTACCCCTCTGGTGTGAAGCACAGGAGTTTTTCAAAGTTACTACATATTGAGGTTCTCCTCAGGAAACTTCTTTTTCATGTTTATAAATAGGACCAAAATGTTTGTTTTCATGACTTTACGTGAATTTTTTAGAAAAGGGAGCCTCCTGAATTGGATCCTTGTACTTTCTAGACTGCCTTAATCCTAAACTAAGTCCTTATCATTTACTATGAATTAGCAAAAAGTGAAGTGAGGGTAAAATGGGCCAGGAAAATGAGATGTGGACAAAAGGGTAAATTGACAAAGTGAGAATGGAAAAGTTACAAAATTTTCTCTTTGGGAATATTGGTGTCATCTGGCACAGTTGTACTGCACTGTCCATTTGAAATAATTATGTTCCGGATTACTAGCACTAAACTAGCTTAACTTTAGAATACTACTTACTAGTAACTTAACCACAATTGCTGCCCAACCCTAGTCATTTGTGAATATGAATATGCATTATTTGTAAAAAGACCTATTGTCTGATATCAGTGTTAAGATATTCTAAAAGAAGTGAGTTATTTTGCATCAAGGTTGATTCGCAGACAAGATGGCTGAAAATGTTAAATGGACAAAATGGCTGAAATTTAAAACAGGGTCAACCCAGTAAGAGTTGGGCAATGACTATTTATGCTAAAGTGGTTTTATATAGTCCTAACTAATGTTGAGAAATTTTAACAAAGAAACTGGTCTGATTGTATGGGAAGTGAGAATCGAAAGTGAAAGAGAACCTGGAAGTTATTTGCATCAAAATCATTACAAGGATAAATGGGAATATGAAGGGAAAACTTAATGAAACATCTACTCTTTTTTTAAATTAAAAAGTAAAATAAAAATGCCAGTTATTTCTATAGACCAGTTAACATCCTATGTCACTTCTTTTGTTGCCTGCGAATCCATTCCTGCGAATCGTTATGGCCCATAGTATTAAAACTCTAACAGATACAATTGCCCAGTGTGTAACAGTCAGGCTGACCTATTTCAAGATACCAGGCCCTAACATGTTTACAAATATTGCTGTTAACTGGTCTAGGGAGATTTGATCAGAACTTTAGTTACAAAGATAAAGGGAGAGTGAAGGGATAATCATTTAAAATATGAAGTAACTTTTTGTAACCTTTTGCATAGTGCCAGCAATTAGTTTGTTACATTGAGGCCCTCAGCTTTTGGGTTAATGGTAGCAAATGGTTCTGTATAAATACTATTCTGAACATTTTTTATGTTTTTATTAACAAACAAAAAATGCCTTCCAAACTGAACTTTTCCACCAGTGAGTCACAGCAAACATATGATTTTATTGTACTAGCCTCAGTTGTGGCCAGCCCGGCCATTGAACCACATTACTTGCCCTAGTTGTGTGCCTGTACCTGACCTAAGCGTTCTGAGGCTCTCTTTGTTTGGGGGTGAAAGCTGCCATGAAGCTAGCATTTTGGCGCCAATTCACTCTGAACGCTTTGATCAGAACACGCTGGCTGCTACTGCTGCTAACTGAGGAAGCTTCCTCGCTCCTCGGCAGTGTGCACTTTTTATCCTCTTCCTACCTTGTGTGTGCGTTTTGGAGAAGTAGTTCCTCCTGATGAGAAGACAAATTAGCAACGGGAGAAAGATGGAGAAGCTGTGTGCGCAGCGCAGTGAGAAGAAGAAACTAGATGGAGGTAAAAAAAGAGACGCATTTTGTTTTCTCTGTGTGTATGTGCATATTGGCCTTGGCCCACTTCATTGTGCTATTTTCTTCATGTAGCCGTTGTGATATTAAATATTGGATCAAGTCGCTGAATGTACTTCACCACTCGGGCTTTCTCTCTCTGGTCAATTTGGAGGAGTACAAAATGGCTGCTGGCAAACTCAATATTGGTATGTTTTTGGTGCTGGTGTTTGTTAATGTTTCTGAAACAGTGCTTGAACACAAAGTAGTTATCTCTGCTCTGACTATAGTGTAAGGTACAAAATTGCAGAACCAATTGATTGTGCATGCACTTAATACGTTTTATGCATTGCTAGGTATAGGGCCTCATTATCATTTCAGTCACAAAAAAGCCGCATGTTTTAAGAGGGGTGATTTGCTTTTAAAATAGCAGAGTTCTGCTTGGGCTAAGTACTACATTTGTCAGCAAAATAGTGCTTGCTCTTTGTATTCAAATGGCCCAGGGCATATTCTCTATTTTCAGTGTACGCCACCGTTATATAGTCCCTTCATCAACATTTTATGCTTGTCTAAACCATAATGCTATTTTGAACGAGAAAGAGGTAGTGACTTTCACGTTCTCAACTGCAGATTTCCAACAGTTGAATAATGTATTCCATGATATTTGGGTACATAAAGAAGTATTGACATAAATTCTTTGGAGATTTGTTGTAAAAATGAGAAACAATTGATGTGGGTCTCGATGGGCGGAAATTTCCGGCATTAGAGAACTTGTAAAATCATGGCATTTCTTGGGAAAGCAGATTTCTTGTGTATTGGGAGTTTTTTGATGGTTTTCAATTATTTGGGTAGTGCCACTTTGAAAAAGTTGTTCTTGGCTGTGGGAAGCATATGTTAAAAATTGATTTGCAAAATTTTACAAATGTTCCTGTTTAATTCAACCTTTCTACCTTCTGACATGATGATTAGAAAGCCTTCTTAAAAAGTGGAAACCTAAAAACAAATCACTAATGCTATCATGTGGTCATTTAATTGCCTGCAAGAAATTTATATTCCCCTCTTTTACGATACCCAAAATGCATGCATCATTCACTGGTTTCCCATGTACCTGGACTCATAGTAAAGGAGAGGGAAACTGCTGGGAGTCAACCACTTTTCAGTCTCTCTTCAGAGTCCAGGTGTGTTAGAAACCAGTGGTGCAAAAGGAATCATTTGTCTCACAAAATTAATTAAAGCAAATAAATGTTTGTGGACTACTTGAGCTACCTATTTATCTGCTAGGGTTTTATTGGACTGGGGTCTCCCATGTGGCCAACATTTAAAATTTAGCATGTCTCACCATTTGACATTTGTCTCCATTTTTGAAAAAGACCCCCCATCTGTATTGTAGTTCCTGCTGAATTTCTAGACAGAGGCTGAAAAAAAAGACATGAACACCAGTAGATGTAAAGTTGTTTGCAGTTACTGGAAACTATTTGTTCAATAACCAATGGACTATTATTGTAATAATAGGTGGTCGCCCGGCTTGCATGGTTAACTGGCTTTTTAAAAGTACCTCTTGTTTGAAACCCATTTTTTTTGCAATTACCTGGCTTGTGGGGTACGTATCCACTAACCAATCAAACTTGGTCTTGCCGGGCCCAAGCTACACCCACCCACCAAGTTTAGTGAGCATACGACCCCAACCTCCAAGAAACAGGGCGGACAGACAGACAGAGAGACAGACAGACATGGTCTATTATAATATAGATATGCAGTTACTGCTCACATTAAAGTGGATTTATATGAATTTTTAAATTAAATGTTGGCATTGAAACATAAAACATTTGTTGTAATTAGGTGGTGAATCTTAAAAAAAATTAACAAAATTGAATGTCTAAAACTCAGGAGAGGGAGGGGCTGGAGTGAAGGGGAGGTGGGCTTACAAAATCTTACATTTCTTTCCTGAAACATGCTATGTGGTCAACCCAAGTAAATTGAACAATAAAGATCCAAGGGTATGCGGTTTCTAACAGCCAATACCACCCTAATTAGTTTATCCATGACCCAGTTTTACTTTGAGTAAGTTGCATTCATGTATTAAGAGTTGGGAGACATAATGGCCCATACGTGTATGTTGAACACATTTCGTGGGTAATTTTTATTGCGAACTCGTATAGAGCCTCCCAACACTCCTTACCAGGCCTCTGCTTAGCCGAGAAAAAAAATTAGCGCCCGGGTGTTAAAAGAGAAAGGGAGGAGGAGGGTTTTTTTTGTTTTATATCTTGAAAAGAGGTGAAAATATCTATTGTTGGATACTTAAAGGGGCATTTTGTGATCCACAACCTTGTCCCCCGACTTAACCTAAAAAAGTTGAGATTTTTAAAATCATCTGAACTGTTAGCCTTAGTAATCTATGTGTGCCTAATATTACGTGCAAATTCAGTCGCATCTGTAAGAAATTCACAGTTTTGTATTTTCTGTCCATAAACGGACAGAAATTACAGCACCGTGGCCTATGGGACCACAGGAAACAAGCAATTGCTCATAACACAAAACCGCAAAAATCGGGATCAACTAAAATTTTGTGAATAGGCTTTTCTCAAGGATATCTAGTGAACCATAAATAAAACGGAAGGTGCTGGAATCATGAAATGCACCTTTAAAGCAATCAATCATTTTTGAGAACATATGAACTGAATTTCTCACTATCTTCAGCGGTTTGTCCCGCGTATTTAATTTTCTTTTAAAGGAATTTTCCAAATTTGTGACTATCTCTGGCCAAAAATATACAAACACTCTAAAACAAGAAACCAAAAGCAAGTACAACACAATTTTTAGAGCTAGGAGAGTCATATTTACTAATCCTAATTATCCAAAAAACACAAAATCAGTATTTGTTTTCTATTACAAATTGTCCTTCACATAAAGTGTTTTTTTCGGGACACTCGACCATAGGTCTTCAGAATACCAATGTAGTTTTGTTATCTCTCATTGTCAGTTACAGCAAATAAAGCTGTGTAGTCGATGATCCGTTTATAAATATTGGTTATCAACATGATATTGATAAAAGGGTGAAATAAACATCCTGTGACCAGAGCACTAGTGATAATAATATCCTGTTGCCAGTGATAGGCTGTAGAAATTGACATTCAGTCACATACTGAACTAGAAAAAAAGTTGGTACGGCTCAATAGGTAACACAAGAGAAGATATAAGTAGCTTCCCACAATGCATTGCTTCTAATGGAGATTTTGTACAAGTAGTCATGTGAATGTTAGAGAAACGAAACATTCTTAAAATGCAAGTTTGTGATCAGAACTGTTAATTTAGCCATGTTTCATCTGTAACAATTCACTTAGGTACCTGTACAAAAACCTCCATTGGGAGCAGTGCATTGTCGGAAGCTATTGATATCTTCTCTTGGGTAACACTGCGTATGTTTTGAGTGCTGGCATCATGTTCCACTTAAATGCAAAAGAATCCTGAAATGAAAAAGGCATGCATTTGCTGTGAGATCTGTTTTGGAATATCAACCACTTTTGGGGATATTAAACATAACCGTGTTATCAGACCACCTTCCTTTGACCACAACAAATTCAAACAACATATTATGGCTTTATTTTGTAAATGTTGTTGAGTTCATAGTGAACAGAGTTAGTGGTCAGGTTACAGAAATGTCCCAGCACTTGCAGAGGAATCTAATCTATTTTTGTTTATCCATGTGGAACTTGTGCCATATAAGTCCTTTTGGAATTTGGATACACTGATACACCTAGATGCATATCACTAGAATCAAAAGTGACACATGTAACTAATTCAGTTTTCTTTCAAAACCTGGATTCAGTGTCGGACTTCTCTTTTGATTTTCAAAGGATCAGGGTGGATTATGAGTTGGCACTGTGAATCGGGGGTTTTCCCATTCTTACTGTAGACACTGACTGTGATTGGCACAGTGGCATAGGCAGCCTTGTGGTTCTAAGAAGGCAAAAGCACGGTCAGGGGAAAAGTTGTCCCTATCGGACGTATACATTGGGTCCAATAATAGCTGATTTTGAATGATTTTTCTTTAAAAGGCAAGTAAATAACCCTAGATAAACTACTACTAGATGATGTTCTCTCAAAGCATTTAAGCTTAGAGCCATTGCCTCAGTGGCCTGCGTGACTATAGAGAGCAAATTAGTCAGGTAGATCTTCCCAATGACTAACCCAAATCCATCACATGATATGCTGTATATTAGACGGGCAAATGCATTATAGGCTTGTTGTTTCATTAGAGAGCATATTGTTACATTAAAAATGATGGAAGAGATACTTTGCCCTACTTCAGAAATTTATCAAGAATGTGCTCTACATTCAGTGGAGAGTATCGATAATGCGAGGAGATGACTTTAGAAGTAGGAAAGAGACTGAGGAAGACTCTGAGAAAATCCAGAAGAGGAGTTTGGTTGGAGGAAAATAAATTGGAGCCCCAGTGGGATTTGGGGTGAGGTGGGTGATAGGAGGTAAAGGACATGCCCAAGGCATGACTGGGAAAAGTGCATTATAATTTCCCTAGAATACCGTCAAAATTCCCTTCCAGGACAACAAAATTTCACTTCAAGATGGCAAAATTTCCCCGGGATGGCACTATTTTTCAATATTTCCCAGGAATGTGGTTCCCAAGTTCCTGACTTCTACAGGCCTGGTAAAGGGAGAAACCTGGAATACTAGAATGGAGTAGAGCAGTATGAACATTTGGGTAGGATGTGGAGAAAGCTCTGCCTTACTAAGACAAATAGCATGTGGTCAAAATTAGGAAACTGGTGGAATTGTATGCGTTTGTCACTCAGAAGAGATAAAAAGTTTTTTGACATGCCCTTTTGAACTGTTAGTGCTAGTTATGTTACATTGACATATTTTGTGCCATTAGAATTCCATTCATTGCATATGGTGAATGCCAATTCGGGTCATGAAAGGTTTATGGCATATTCTGATTAGAGGAATTATGTGTGTATACAGTTTGTAAACAGTTTGAAATGGGATGAAGCAAGGGAAGGTAATATACATTATTTCATACAAGACTGGAAATGAAACCCTGGGGAAAGAATGCAAAGGGGTCAACAGGGCATAATGGGGGATTTGTCAGAGGGGGAAAATTCCTGGTTTTGGAGCAGACTTTCCCAGTTGGAGGTGGTTTTGAGCTAGATTTTCCTCACTTGGAGTTGAAAATTTGCTGGTGAGCAGCCCCAAAAAGGGCTGATTTAGCATGATTCTCAAACATTTTTCCCATTCAAAGCTCTTGGGGGGAGGGGTGGGGGCTTGCCCCCTCTCTAACTTTAGACTTTCAAAATAAATGTTTGCATACTGCACAGAACTGAGCAGTATTTTTTAAGGCTACCATATTTGTGTGGGTATCATTTCAAAGCTGAGATTGTGTTCGCTTTATTCTGATAACATTAAACTTGATTTTCAGTTTTGATTTGTGGCTGTGAATTCAACAAATAGTTTTAAAGGTGCGTGTTCCGATCGTCTTTGGGGACCCCCCTGATTTACCCGGAAGTACTATCGATTTTGATATCAGTTGAAAGGCCGTATTTTTCTCATTGTCGTCCTGAAATTTGAGCCCTCAAATCCATTTCATTCCCAAGATATAAACAAAAAAACCCCCGTTTTAGTGGTTAACCATCAATATTAGCACAGTATTGAATAGGGCGTTGCACTATGCATTATCGCGTCTAGCATAAAAACCGCAAGTTTGTTTCCCACGGTACTTGATGGGGTGTATGTGCAAGTGCCAGGCTCTCATATCAAGTAGAGAACACAATACACATAAATCGGAACAAGCACCTTTAATATGGACATGTGGAACTTGTTGAAGTTACAGATGTGTTGGAATCAAGATTCGTATTTTTATGAATAAACCCCATTATGCTACGTGCTATAGGCCTATGTGTACAAAGGATAGAGGACTGGATTATGGTATTATTATTTAATTTTTTATTAAAAAATATGCTCTGTTGTTGAGTGCAGAGTAAAATGAGATTGTGGAAGACAATAAATGATCCTGGGCTTAAGATGACAAAACTGTTCTTTGGGTGTTATTGATTCAGATTTAGTGCTTTGGTGATTTTTAATCAGCTGTGTTGTGGCGAAAAATGGATTGATTGTGGCGTGAGTGAATAAAATGTGCAAATTTAAAAAAAATAGATTTTGATGATTTTTTAAAGGGGTCATATGCCAGCTAATTGGTCACATTGCATTTTGTCAGGCCCGTATGCAGGGGGGTGCGGTCACACACCCCAAATTCCACAAAACTGCAAAAAGGTCCACTTTTTGGTGAATTTTTTGATAAAAAGGTCAAACATTTAGAGGAATTTTGACAAAAAAATCCACTTTTTGGTGATGAGATGTTCAAAAAGTCCAAAAAGATGACCATTTTAGGGAGGTTAGGTCCACTTTTACCAAAAAAAGGTCCACTTTTTCGAAGTTTGCACCTCCCCAAAATAAATTCTGCCTACGGCCCTGCATTTTGTGATTATTTTGAGCTAATGAGAAACATGGTAAAAATGGGCTGAAGAGTCCATAGCTTAAATATTTGTAAGCTGCATTTCAACTGGTTATTGGAATGAATATATGATGTAATTAACCAATCAGAAATGCTGTATGAAAGGCAGCTAGTGTTCAGAGTGATTGTCCATATTGGTTAACTGAACCAGTTTGGTTTAAAACCGCCTTAACAATTTCATTTTATAACTGTTGCAACGTAATCCAAATACCATGTGTGGTTGAATCCTGTTTTTTTTCAAAGAAATTAAAATATATTTGATTACCACCAACTGGTGCAACACACACACATTCATTTGATTTTTGAAACAAAAATCCAGTTCATATGAAATGTAATTTATTTTCAACACACACAGACAAACACATGTCATGATATACTCATATTGTAGGATAGACCTTTAGCATTAGGAAAATATATGCAACTATTTAATAATACATTATAAAATATTAGCCCCTGGCACCACCAACAAGTTTTGCAGTCGATCTGGAGACAAAAAAGAGCCCTATTGATTTCTGTATGCAAAAAATTCTGTGCTTATTAATTTGAAAGCATTGTGCGCTGGCATTACGTAGGATCATTGTCACAGTGGTTTGGATTTCACAGAATTGCTTTTGCAACATGCCTTTTGCCGCAAGAGGATTATACACTTCTTTCAGTGGCTACGTAGTATGTAGGTGTCTGTTTGTGTGATTTTGCCTTACGCCTGTGTAAGAGTTGGCCAGTGAATTTGTGATTACAAGTATTGAGATAATAGTGCTTAAGGTTGGTGACCCAGTCCCCTTGTCCCCACTTTACCCCAACAAAATTCTGATATTGGAAGAAAGATAATGTTTTTCTCTGAAATTTAAAGGTGCAACGAGAGATTTCACATTTCAGGTGTCCCTAAAAAATTGAAAGTACTGATTTTTTCCCCCGATGATGTAAAGCTTTCCAACAGAAATATCCCCATCTGAAAGGATTAAGCTGACAAATGTTTCTTTGGTACAAAAATTGTGTAATTTATAATTTCGTATTTAGGAGCAAATGTATACGAAATTCAGCCTATGTTTTACATTGAAATATAAGCAAACCAAAATCACCTTTTTTCTCTCTTTAAGACATTTCTGTAGCCAAATACCCAGATAAGAAATCTATTGAGTGTCAAATCTATTTGAAATTACTATTATGACACAATATTTGGGTGCCTCAAAATCTCTTGTTGCACATTTAAGGTACTGGAAACTTTTCCTTCTTTCCTTCTGATGTTATGAACCAAACCTCCAAACCACACTAGTTCAACACTATGCACCATGGTACACATTTTTGCTTCTACTATCCAAATGGCTGGACCAATCTATCTCAAAGTTTGGTATTTGGTGTTTTTGAATGATATGCTTCCATGTGAGGGCAAAAAAAAACATTCTATGAAAAATCAGACCATGATTGGGTCTCTCACCTTTAATCAATTGAGGCATTTGATCTATAGTGAAAATTAAAAATAGCAATTTTAATCAAATTTGTCTAACATTCTGGGAAATCCCCTTAAAGTAACAACATTTGGAATACATTGAGTTTATGCATATAGGCCTTTCTCAAAACTATAGCATGTTCTTAACATTGACCTAAATCCACCTCTTTAATCTTGAACCCAATTTTAAAGTGCATGTATTATTCTCTGACTACCCAGACACCCAGGTGTGAATGAAACCCAGAACCCTAATCGGGCCAAACTTGTGCATTTATTAGAAATACAACACAAACTAGAAACACTGTTCAAGTACAGCTAATTTCCCAAATTGCTCATCAAACCATGATATGTAGCTCCATACATATTAATTAGTAGGCGTACTCTCATTTGTATCACAGAGCCCTGAGTGCCATTTTGCTTGCATATTGTGTAGGATCTATTAATATATTATAATGTTGTGCAAAATGAATATTACACATGTGGGTGTGAAAGTATCCAGTACACAAGGCATTTCTGGTTTATTACTGAATGCGTTAGAAATATACATCGCTGGCATAAGTAGCATATTTTAACCATGATGTGCTGCAATTGTGGGCATGTTTCGATCACGGGTATGTCATGGAAATGTCACAAGTGTAAGCCTGGGGTTTTGAACCCTGTTCCCCTAGTGAGGGTGTGTTGTTGAACCAGCAGAGTGGTTTATAAACGGTCCAAAGGGGATCGGTTAATGTTGGTGGAATGGTATTTTAAGTGGCAGTTTTTTCAAGTGGGACAGGAGTTATGGGAGGAGAAAGGAAAATTGTCTTTTAATCATGCAGAATTTTTCGAATCTGATTTTTGGAATATAGGTACTAACCTGTTAAACTAAACGTTGCATTGAGTTTTGTTTGTGAGGAGCAGTGAATATGTATGCAGTAACCAAAGATGAGATGACCCACCATATGGACGGTTTTATGCCGGCTAAATAAAAAAAAAAAATATCTTCGTCCTCACTGAGGTGAAACCTCATCTGGGTTATTAATCTCTAGGAATACTCTCTAATCATAAACACTGTCAGGACCTGAACTGAGCTGGGTCAAGCTACAAAACATCCCACGCTCTTTGCTCTACTCTCAGTGTGTGTGTACATGTACGTTTGTGTGTACAGTTGGGAGAAGCCCTAGCGGTGGTCAGAGCCATAGCAAAATACCAGAGGTCATCCATGTGACCCAACCACTCCCCGCCCCCAGCAGTGGTGCTGTTAGCTAGAGGAGTACCTCCTGTATCCTGGCCCAGAAGTATAGTAGAGATGCATACACAGCCTGTGCATGTCACACTTGCAGGCCAACACTGATGACATGATGTTGTGAGCTGGCCCAGCTCTAGCAATAGCAGCCAAGTGATTGAGCTGTGCTGTGGTATAGTGTGGTGTTGTGGCTTTTCATTGCCTCAGGGGGTTTTGTTGTCATTTGCTCGCTGGTCCACGCTGCGAAAGGGAGTGAGGATGGAAAGATGCATGATCCAGAGCACGTATATACACCCTGGCTGTCCGACTGTGTGCAGTGCTCGCAAGCTGGCTTTGTTTTACAGCACCAAGCACTTAACATCCGCTTCTACGCAGTCGTCACTTAGCTGACAGCGAATGGAGGCCAGTGTTTTGTTTACATCTTTCACAGGCTATTTCTAGTGGCCGTTCTAGTGTACTGCTGCTGCTATGATGGCACGAAGATGATGACGACGATGGCGATCTGGGTAAGGTGTAAATCAAATTAAGACTATTTCTTCTGACGCGAGATGTATATAGGAAAGAATCAATTTAATCAGTCAAAAGATTTTGAGAGATTGAATTAGATGCACGGCAGCCTTGGGACTTTTGGTCCCAATTAGGTGTGAGTATATCTTATTCACTGCTTGTCTTTGTGTGTGTGTGTACCAGATATGGAAAAATTTGATCAGCATGCATGGGTTCTGAACAAAAGGTGCTACAATGATCAGAGAGCGTGAACTTTAAAATCTCATAACATATCCCATTTCTATTATAGATGCTTCTAATTTTATCAGAGCAGAGAGTATGATAGTGTGAGTGCACTGTATATATATTCAGTAGCATCAATATTGTTGTTGATTAATTTTCTTGTTTTGTTTCCCGTAATTTTCGCTTGTAATATCCTCACGTTTTTATAGAGCAGCCCAATTACTGTTGTTGTTCATATCATTAATAACGCACCTATTGAGAGTCAATTGAACAGCAAGGATTGGCAACCTAAGAAAAATGGCAGTCTAAATTGAAATCCTCTCTGTGAAAATAGGTTTGTGAAAATAGCCCGAGCCTATCAAAATGCCGCAATTTGTATGAGCGCCTTAATAAAGTGGGGCAGGATACATGGAGGTAAACATATTGCTAGTAGATTTGTATTTGTGTTGGTAATGCATCTCTGCTCTACTTATAGTATACATGCATTCTTGGATGAGAACCCTTGCATATCAGGAAAAATTAATTATCAACCGTGTCGCTTTTTCCTTGGTTTGATTTTTTCCCCAAACTGCAATGCTTCTCTGAAGTATGACCACCTAAAAATTATTTAAAAATTAAGCAAAAACATAGTTTTGAATGAATGTTTGCATTTGTGTTGGTAGCTGGCAAACTTGATTAAAACTGATCATTAACGCTCACTTTTTTTACCATTTTGGAGTAACCATACTCTTTCATCTGTCCTCTATATTCAGAAGGTAGAGAACCATACCAGTACAATTCCAGTTGATAACTGAATGTGGTTACTCTGAAATACTCCCTCATAAACATTCAGAGTGTTGGTGATAACTTAATATTCCATCAAATGTGGTCTTAAGATTTTCAGTGAATCTGTGGTCCAATCTAACATAATATAGTGAGTGTTTAGGGATAAAACTCAGCACATGACTGGTCAAACCATACGAGATTTTTGATACTGGGGGCACTCTTCCTAAAACTGTTGTCACCCGTGAGTAGAAAAATGCACTGCGGCACATGGACCATGAAAAGGGTCACAAAAACCAAGCAAAATGACCAAAAGGGTATCATTTTTGCACTCCACATGTCAGGGTTTAAGGTAGCTATTTTCTGTAAAATGAGAGAAAGAAAAGCAGTCCAACAAGACTTAATTTTCAACAGAGAAGTTTGAGTCCCCATTTGAGTGGCTAACAGAAGTTGAAGGTTTTGGAAAATCTCAGTAAAAGTTCAAACACATGATCATCAGCTTCATGCAAACAAGCTCTTCTCCATATTGATTCCTGGATCTGGGTACAACTTGCAAATGATTTAGAGGAAAATGTAGCTTAAATTCTTTCATCTGAAAGAAATTTGTAAAAGCAAAACCAAAAAAAAAAAAAATCTCTTCCACATTGACTCTGAGATCTGGGTACAACTTGCAAATGATGTAGAGGAATTTGTAGGATAAATTCCTTTCATTTGAAAGAATCTGTTATATTAAAAAAATGACAAATGACTTTTTTCTTGGTAGTACCCACAATGCCCTGCAGGCTAGAATAATACCCACAATCCCTTGAGATATCAAACCTGCAATTCCAGTTCAACTTTTGAATTGATTGGTTTTAGTCTTGTGAAGTATAATCTTCTGAAAAATAGGCTAAAGCATCATGAATATGTAGGAATCTCCTCACAAACCTTTAAAGCATATATTTAATTTTGGCATAATGTCAAAGGTTTGTTCTATTTTTAAAAAGAATTCGAGTGTTCTATTTGAAAAAAAATCGTGATTTATGTTGGTGTGGGTCATGTTAGATGTGGGGTATTGTTAGCTGCTAAAAGTATGAAGACATTTAGGTATTCCGAAACATTCAAGGTCAAAGTTCAAAAACACGGTCGATGTGACCCTTTCATGATTGAGATTTCTAGGAAGTGGGAGTCAGTGTGAAATGTTGCCGGGGGAGTATACATAAAGTGAATGGTTGGGCGGAGATGGAACGATGGTTCGTGATAAACTGAACATGCGGGGAGGAGAAGGACGTGTGCAGCTATAGTCAAAGTAGAAGGTTATGCCTTGTGTGCTAGTAAAAAAATGTCATTCCAGAGCAAACTTTTCTTGTCTTGACAATTTTATGGTTTTTGTGAAAAAAAGAATCTTGGATTATGAAAATTTGACAAAATCAAGTATTATGATGAAATTTGAGATGTTAGTAACCACAACAAAAGCAAACCAATACAAAAAGGGAACAAATATTTTTAAGATAATACCTCTTCTTTTTTTAATAATTTGGGAATATTCCCTCTGTCTTTTGAAGGATTTTGAAAGATGATTCTTGAGTGATATTGGTGCCTGGGTTGAGTTTTAAATTTACCTGAGGAAGACCGTTTAAAGGTTTCAGATTTCCACACCATTTTTAGCTGCAAGTTTTCATGCCCAGTCTATATTTCTGCGGTTTGAAACCTAAAATTATTGATATTCATTGAGGGTGATGAAAATTGATGAAAGTTTTGTGTGTAGATGGGGAATACCAAAATAATACATTAATATGAAGGGTAACGTTGTGTCTGTATGGTTACCAACTGTGAATACTGGCTTTGGAACATTAATGTGGTGTACTAACATTGCATGAATGGGTTTGAATAATGACTTCAACAATAAGTCTTGCCCATGTGGAGTAGAGCCCAGGTTCAGCTGGTTGAATATAAAGCAAGTGGTGGCGGATAAGTGGCTGTGGAAGGCTGCAGCGTGGTCTTGGGGTAAGGGGGGTTACCTTCACCATTCAATAGGACAAAATGGGACCCCCTTTTAAGTGTATTCTTGTTTTTTGACATTTTGAAATTTAACCCTCTACATAGATTTGGTTAAAGACAGGACCACTGGCTGTAACTGGAACATAGTTCTATATATAGTTACAGAAAATAGGCGCTGGAGCAAGGACTGTCTTGGCATCACTGAAGGTTTCCAATGAACCAGGGGGAATAACTTCTAAAAATGATAATAGATTTTGAAGGGGAACAAGCTATAGTTACAGACTTGGCTTTGAAATGAAGGTCATGCTTTGATTTTCAGCGTGTTTCTCAGCTCTACTTAACAAATGTGAGTAGGTGGTGGTGTGGTTTTGCTCATGGTGAGCAGCATGTGTATGATCTTATTGGGGGCCTTGCTGAATCTTGAAGGATATCTGAAGAACCCCGATATTAGGAATTGAGTTTAGGCTCATGTTGAATTACATTTTTCATGCTGATTTAAAAAATAGTGATGGCAATTTATGATTTTTGGAATTTTGACACTTTGTTAAAGGTGGAAATTGTTCGAATTTAAGGCGATATTGGTCTCTACTTGATATGAGAGCCTGGCATGGCAGATACTCCCCACCAAGTATTGTGGCGGAAACAAACTTGCAGTGTGTGTTAGAAACATAATGGCCATTGCAAGGCCCTATTCATTACTGTGATAAATATTGAAGTTTAACCATTGAAATTGCAGTTTTGTCTCTATCTTGGAAGTGAAAATGGATTGAAGCTGAAATTTCCGGATGACAATGAGAAACATATACCTTTTAATGGTAATACATCTGGGAAAATGGGGGGGGGGTCGTAACACACACACCTTTAAGGTGGTAAAAAATCAGAAGTACCCCCAGGTGACAGCTTTTAGATACAGAAACCAGTCCCCACAGGAGCCAGGTACACCCAGCTTATTTGGAGCCCTGCTATGTCAATATGGAATGTTTATGGATGACAACATGGTTCTCACCACAGTGTAAAATTTGGAGTCTTTAAACAGCACTCATTTGAGTGTGCACTCAAAATTCCTGAGATTCCCGAAATTTATGAGTATTACATACCAGTGGTATTTTAGATCTTTTGGAAGATAAGCATGTAGTCTTCAGGGAGAGCTGTGCTAATTTTACGAGGTCATGAATCATGCATGCTACCAACAGCATCCTCTAAATTGCGGTAGTGTCCTAATTAAAATCACCAAATCAAAGGTAATTAGGCATTAGGCTTCATTTGAAGCACCCCCCCCTGGAGTAAAACACATGTGTCGCGAACTAATTTGCTATGATTGAGTGTCACTCGTGACCGTTAAGGAACCCCAAGATAAGGACAGGGTGAAAAATTAGAAAGGGTGAAAAACGAGGGTATATAAATTATAGGGTACTATCAAGCTTGTTGCCTGAGAGAATCAGGGCTCATATGGGGAATAGATTATCCTGTAGTCATTAAGGTTTATGGATCTGCATGGCGAAGCAGGCTATTAAGCGAAAAAATAATATTCGTGCGCTGTCATGATCTGAGGATGCCAGCCACGGTTCATATCATTTTTGATTAGAAAACTTTTATGTTGTGTTGTCTAGAGCCGTGGTAAAGTGCTTAGCAGAGTTCCATGGGCCAGGGCTCAGTCAGTGTTATGCTGATAAATCATCTAATAAACTTTATGTATAATTTGATGTGATTTGGCATATATTTAAAATCTTGGTTGATAGACCATGCACACTTTGCAGAGTGTAGGCAGCATGGCAGGCATAGATTAAGTTGTCAAGTTCTGTCCTGTTGAACAACCAGAAATTCAACTTTGATGTCTTTTTCAAGAATTGAAACTTATAGGAGTTCTTTAGTCGTTTGAGAAACATGTGTTTAATTATTAAAAATGGGTTAAAATATGATAGAAAAATCTTAATGTGTTTAAAAAAACATTTCTTTGATAGTAAGCACATTTGTGAAAAAAAATATTTGCAATCCAATAGACAGAACTATGGTTGGCCATCGTGTTATGGAATACATTAAAATCACAGGCTATTTACAAAGACGTCATTAAACTTGTTTTAGAAACTCCTAGTCAGGGCAATAGGTAATGGCCGGAGTGCATGTATGCTTGCCTGGGACGATTTTATTAATATTTACCAGTAGGGATGCTCTTCCCTCATAGTAAAACTAGATTTGACACTGGAGACATTGCACAGTGTATAGAATGTCGCACTGCTACATTGTAGAGCAGTTATATCCAATTCTGAGTGTACACTTTTGATTATTTGCCATATTTTGCCTATACAGTGTTAAGAACCCTTAGCCTCAGTGGACAGCAGCTTCAAAATTAACCAAGCCTAGCTTGTTTGGGGTGCACAATGAAATATTCAATGATTTACAGGGTTGTTCTGATTGTTTATAGAGTACTACCACTTACTTCAGTGTAATCTGGACATGACCCATTCTGTATGTGCATGCATATATGAACATATATCATTTCAAATGATAGCTTCTATAGTGCATTCACAAAGGATAGCTCAGGACCTTGGATTGTGTAGTGTCAACTTGTATTTAACAAATGTCATGTTCCACTTAATAGGATTAGCAGCGATTTGCTAATCCGAAACATCGAAAAAAAATCATCAAAATTCATATTTATATATTTTTGTTACTGGCATGGATATAACCTGCAAGTGGTTGGCTGTGAAATTTGTTATTAAAGACAAGCAGTACTTTTATCCGATCTTAAATTTCTTAACTTGCGTATCAAGTCCATTGATCTCAAAAAAGCCTTTCCCGGTGAATAGTCCAGGACTTTCAGCGTGATATGTGCGCCTGATCAATACGTTGGACCTCAAACACAAAATATTATTGATCTTTGTGTATTCTGTACTGGTGTAAAACACAATCAGCTGTTAGTGCAGATTTTGAGACGTAGTCGCTGCATGTCTATTTGAGGGGAGACGGTATGACAAATTCTCAAAATACTTCCCATTTTTTTTTCACTATTGGTAGTTTGTTTTTACATTAAGCAGTTATATGTCATTGTCCACACTATTCCCGATTTATAAGTTTAAAAAGTGCATTTGCAACATTTTTTCGATCTCTCGCATTATCGCTAATCCCTTTAAAGTGCAAAGTAGAGATGGCGTAGTATAGTAGGTTCTTGCTCTTCAGTTCAGTGAGACTTGGACCTCAGCAGAGTGTTGTCAGATTAACTGGTTGATATTCCTGGTAGTTGCAGTTTAAGTTCAAGGAATGGCATGTGATCATCTGAGAGCACCAGCCATTCAAGTTTTAGCTAACATGACAAAACGGGTGAGACTATAGGTCACATAATGGGTTGAACTTCCTTTTCTCGTGTTTGTTAACAAATTCAAGGCATTAACGCTACCTCACATGAAAAAAATTCAATTAGCAAGTAAAAAAAAAAAAAAAAAAAAAAAAAAAAATGTTGTTTTAAAAAAAATCGACTATTAAATTTGTATGGATCAGTGATTGTTGCCTTTAACACTTTAAGTCTGACTCCGAGATTTCGAAATATTAGTTTGTTGTGTAGAGATTCGAAATATGTATTTTTTGTGTAATAATGAAAAATAGTCAACTAAGAACTAAAGATAGTAACCTAAAAATGCACAATTCCGAAATTTGAGAGGAATCGGATTTTTTTGTGTTGATGCAGTAAACATTTATGTGTAGTATAAGTCCCATAGGATACTGTGTATAACAAAAAAATTCTGGATCCGGAATTTTTATAACAAAGTTGGTATTGATTATATGGAGAATTCGATTTAAGGTAAGATGAGCAATTCACACAGTGATTAGTATATGGACAAGCATATGTACATGCAAAAAAAACACAATTTTGTTTGGAAATTGGGGCGCCCTCCTCAGGAAATCTCTGAGTCAGCCGTTTAAGTGGACAAGGTCTGCGGACTCCCATTGCGGAACAAGGGCAAGGGGGGTTCCATGGGAACACGCTCTGTTAAAATCATGTTCCCATAGAAATTTCTCAATGAAATTCCTCCGCTAACACAGGAATCGGTAACGGTTGTAATCGGTTGGAGGACCTTTAACCATTGTGTGTGGTATTGGAGTAGCTATCCTTTGGTGCCAAAAAAAATCAAATATGTGTGAAAATGAGGGCACTCGCCATTTCAAGAAATGGGACCGAGTGTGTTTTTAAAGTGATGTTATTAACTAGGGAATGCTATAGTGGAATTATTAAATCCCATTTCCATGTGACAGCCATAAAAAATGCCTCTAGACAATGTCAGGGGTATAATGTTAATCAATAAATAAAACAAAATGTTTTTACCATCATAAGGAGGCAAAGTTTGATAACATACATGCAGTCATTATTAAGAATGCTGTGATTAAATAATGCGTGATTAAATAATCACATGTTTGCATTACAATTAACATTGCCATGCCAGATGCAACAAGTGACGCATTGTGGATTTTTTCTATTTTCCCTGGAAATAATGGTAAAGAGACATCTCAGTCGGACGTTGTTCCTGGAGTTAATGTGACGCTTATCAGAGCAGGAGCTTATCAGGTGCATTATGCCAGCACATTTTCAGAACAAGAGGCCATTGTTTTGATAGTCCAGTTATGCATGTGATTTTTCCTAAATCAATGCAGGATAGATAACTCCTCCTCTATCTCAGTAAAATTGTGTTGTAAGTGTTTAGAGTGTCATGTATACTATGTTCGGATAACATTGCCCTATCCTGTACTTCTGCTACTTGCATTAACACATCTGTTAGAAGGTCTCAAGTTTTGTTAATAACTTAAGCTGCCAGAGTAAAGTTATCATGGGATTGCATTTTAACTTTGAGTTTAAAGTGTTAACGGAATATAACTTTATCGCGCACGGTTGCATACAGCATAGTGACTGAGCTGAACCAAAGACTGTAGATGCAATGCAGATGTGAGATTTTGGTTCGCTCTAGGTGAGCGCAAAAATTGGTGATGTGGGACTTGGCTCAAGTAATGGGGGGTTCAAGGCTAATGGGTAAGAGGAAGGTCGTTATACAGGATGTGAGGCCTGATGGGTCATAGAGTAGTTCAGGTTTGAGGTTCAGGCTGAAAAGGTGCAGAATGTAACATTAATGCTAAGGTTAATGTGACATGTTAAATTTATGTTTTAGGTTAAAAGGAAAGGTCAAGTTTAGGGTTGAGCTGATGAAGGCAAGAATTGAAAAATGATTCAGAGTAAAAGCTAAGTACTTGGTCAGGATGGAGTGTTAGGCAGGAAGGAGGATAGTTGGAGTATAGGACAGGTCAAATGGGGGGGGGGGGAGGGATAGGCTTTAAGAGTTGATGAAAAATGGGGGGTTTAGACAGGTTAAAAGTAGCGGTCAAGTAGTATTATAATGTTAAAGAAAAGGTCAGGTATGGGTTAGGTTAGGTGAAGTCATTGAATATACTTCCATAGTTGCAGCAGTGACTTTGGTGTGAGGCAATACGGGATTGGACGCAAGATTAAGTGTTAACCAGTCAGTAGCAGAAATTGCCGTGACTGGAAATATTATCCATGGGCGTGAGGTAACATTGAATCCAGGGTGAGGGAAGTAAGTTTTTCAGTTATGGAGGTTATTATCTTCAGTCCCCCAAATGGTAAAGACGGATTTGTTCAATCCGGTTGAAGTACATTCGCAAGAAATCAAACCCAGGAAGCTCAGTGTGTAGAACTGAAGATGGTAGGGCTGCAAGTACCAGTTAAAGTGCAAGAGGATTGGAAGCACCCAAGTATTATAATACTAATAATAATAATAACACAGACACTCGATAGATTGTACCTCTATTCGCTAAAGAAAATGTCTTTAAAGAAAGAAAAGGCGATTTTGAATGCTTAATTTCAATGTAAGAACAATAGACTGAATTTTGTAGAAAAGTTGCTTCATTCAATATGAAAATTAGACATTTCACAAACTTTTGTACCAAAGAAGACATTTATCAGCTTAATCCTGTCAGATGGGGAAATTTTTTTATTGAAGAGCGTTATATCAGGGACAAAATCAGTACTTTTGAGTTTTTAGGGACACCTGATATGGGGAAATCCTTCATTGTCCATTTAAGACAAAATTTTTCCAGTTGGTCGAGTTTTTGATGCAGCTGGCATTTAATTTTCCGCAGCATAATCTTTCGCTGGATATTCTGTGGCAGGGCTTTTGTTTTGAAGTGAACAAATTTTGCTAGCCAATCAATTGAAGTATAATTCCACACAGCTCACTCTATTAATTTGAGAATGAGCAGTTATTTGCTGGTCGCCTTGCCTGTATTTATTCTTCTATTCGTGTCACGCGATTTTTAAAACAAAATTATTGTAATGTTTTTTCTGATTCACACTTGGATATAGAAATGTACAAGTCGATTGTGTTTCAAATGTGTAAAATTGAATTGAAAAGAATGGTACATAGCACCAGTGTGTACATGAAATGGTAGGAATCCAGAGTGTTTTATGTTTGATATATCTAACTTAAACGCTCACAATATTGACTTGAGGTTTATTTTCATGGCAAGACAGAGAGATCAGAGACATGCCTATAAGCACACCGACTCACAATGCCATGACGAGTTGCAATTTTTGATACGCCAATCACGTGTTTAAAGAGGAAAAAAGGTGGTATATTTGAATGTACATGTGATTGGTGCTTTTATAACAACTTAAATTTTATGGTAGGGCTCATGGCTGCAGGCTATAGACTGTAAGTGCAAGTCCAAAGTAGAAATGGTGACATGTGCAGTACGACAGTTATGCTCTGGTTGATAGGCCTATAGTGGTTCATGAAAAAGTGGAATTGTTGTGGAACTTGACTATCACTCTTTCCCACCTCAGTGCAAATTCCAAACTGTCTGGAAGTAAATGTTCTGTGATATATGATGTCTTTATGCTTTGTTCATGAAAAAGTACCTGAAGTGTTTTCTACTGGCCATGCGTTCCATGAGAGCCCACAAATAGGTGGATCGTTACAGTTCATGCGCGGACATAGATCTTTAGAAAGAGTAAAAAGCACTAAAATCATGGCTACATTGCAAAGTGGGTACCAAAATTAGAGGGAATATATGTGCAAGTTGCCTCAAAATGTAAAAAGTGACATCAAATTCTCATTAATTAGTAATTCACATTTATTGAACTTGAATTAGTCATTTTTGCTGGTGGTAGACGAGGGTGAGGAGCATGACGAGGGGGAGCATAAATTTGGGATCATACGACCAAGGCCCAAGCTTTTAAAGACTAAATATCCTGCATACACATTTTTGATTGAATTAGATTATTAATCCTCAAAGTTTATTGAAAACTAAATAAATGTCTTAATTAGGCCTAATTAGCAGAATTAAGAAATTAAAAATGTAATTCGAATATAGGAGGCGACCGTCAAGTAAAAGCTGAAAGGGCATTTGTGATCCACAGCTAGTCACCCCGACTTACACCTTTCAAACAAGTTGGATTTTTAATATCTGAAAACCGTCGGGCTAAGGAAGAAGTGTTGCACATCTGCGTCCAAATTCAATGCGTGTCTGCAAGAATCGCGTTTTGTATTTCTGTCCCGTAAACGGACAGAAATACTGTTACAATGGTCTATGGGAGATGTTGAACGAACATTTGCTATAACAGCCGAAACGCAAGATCAGATCAACTGAAATTTGGGAATAAGCTTTCTCAGGATATCTAGCGAAAACATGAACAAAACAGAAGGGGTTAGAATCACGAAATGCACCGTTAATTTAAGTATTTAGTGGATAATCCAAAGAAAGATCTTGCCAAGTATTGGGAAGTTTCTTTTCCAAAATAAAAATCAATTATTGACAATGGTAATTACAATTTTTTAATTAACTTATTTCATCGAATTTCATGCACGAGTAAGTATGTGACCTTGTTTGGCAAGGTTGAATTATTTCTGAGAACAAGTTAATGCTATTTTACCCCTGGATTATACAAATTTGATTGGTGTAGATTTCTTTGTGTAGCCATTAAACTTCATCTGATGCTATCTACTCATTTTTGTATTCATGTCACATCTCAGGTGGATAGAAAACTGGAAGAAGTGACACCAACAAGTATTGCACCACATTATTTGGCTTGCACTAAAGTACTTAAAGGACATTTTCTTCATTACCCAAAAGAACACAAGAGAAGGGCATTTCATACAAAGAAAGACACTAAAAACAGAGCTATCACCCCACAGGAGGTTGTTGTAAATTATGGCATTGATATCCGCTATTTAAACATGTGGATCATGACAGGACATTCTAATAATATTGCTCTTTAATGATGAATTCAGTCCGTGACGTTTTTTAAAAGATGAACAACATGCTACAAAGTAAAGAATGGACAGAAGTTTTAGAAACATTAAGATCTGGCTGTTAAAATTGTGTATGAATTACAGGTTACTGCTATGGGAAGCACTGATAACGGACTATTGGCACTCAGTTAAGGAAATGTATCAGGATTAATGGAAAATTGTGTTGTTACACGACAGACATTATGACCTAGTGTTAGACGACACAGACTTAAGAAATGTCTCCTATCACGTGCATTTCTTTTGTAAGAAATATAAGTTATTACTCTAAGTTTATTAGTAAAGGGTTTCAGAGATCTTATAATAGGTTTATAAGGGCATCTACAAGTTCACTATACTAACACCATAATCACCTAAATGGCGGAACATTTTTTGCGTGAAAAGATGATTGACAAAATTATTTTATTAAACATAATCATAACAAAGTTACATCATTGGAAAGGTCTTGGTTTGAAGACTTGAAATAAGTATTGTTTTGTCAAAGGGTGTATCATGACTTTGAAATGAAATTTTAAAATGTAGCCCAAAAAACAAAAAAAATGTGGATATTTTGTTATCAAAACTTTTATTGGATGTACCCTATTGCCATTCTATAGCATATTGGATTCCTGGGACAAGTCCTTCAGAAAATGTATACTTTTATGGGTATGAGGTGTATAATAAGAAATCTTATGATGCACTAAACCCAAAAACGGCACAAAGACTTGTAAACCGTGCAATGTAACGGAAATGGGGCCCACATAGAAACGCATGGCCTTTATGTATTAAACTCAATTGATGTACTTTTCTAGAGGTCATATTCCAGCTTCTTGTGATCAGGACTATAATGACTTTCCAAAATGTGGCCATGCTGGTGAGAGCAATCAGGAGTAACACTGTTGAATAGCCAGTACTTTAGCTCAGGCCGTTGTGACCGTCTGACCTCAGATTTCCGGACAGTATAATATTGAAATTGGTGTTGTGGGCTGCTCTCCTCTACTGACCCAAATACATACTTCATGTATACCTTGCACAGCAATGTTATAGGATAGCAGATGATCGTCTTTGACTTGTTGCGGATTCGTAAGATCAAGAAATGGGGACCTCTTTTCCCTGGTGAAGTGGACATACTGCTACAACAGGTAATGTAGTGAGATTGGTATTATGGCCTACTTTGTCAATTACTAAATCAGAGCAAGGTGGACATGAACTTCAACAATATTTTTTTGTATGAACTACGAAAGGTTTAACCAGGATCTGCTCAAATGCAAACCTACCCCCTGCTTTGACACCTGTGGTGAGAATGGAGAGCTAATTTGAAACCAGGACTGGAAGCTTGTTTTTCAGTAATTGGTGGAGAATACAGTTTACAGATTGTATACAATGACAGATTTGTATATATACACCAAGTACCAACAAGATCAAACCAAATGCCTGTACTGTTTTGAATATAGAATGTTCTGTTGCCTAAGTTCAGTTTTAAATTATTTTTGTATATTTTTGTATATTTTCTGAAGTGGGTGACAAAGTGATCTTAATTTATTAAACCAGAGTATCAAATTGGTCTTTTCTGTTTTAGCAATCTATTGCAATATCTTGAATTTACTTGGGCTAGTAAAGGCCACATAAAATCCAAATCTGGGGAAAAGTACCCAAAGTTGTTCGTTTGGGTAACAATTATGTGGCTGGTCTATTAAGCTTGAAAATGGTTCAACTATTCGCTTACCAAAATCTTTTATGGTCTTAAAATTAATTGTGAACCAGCCTAATGATTGTTTTTGTATCTTCTTGTGTTCTCTTTGTTTGTTTACAGAGACGTTTATATCTACCCCCTCCACAGACAGCCTTGTCTTCAATGGGTGCCATACAACAAACTACACATCATTCACCAATCAAAGCCTCCTACAACAATACAATATCACCTCACAGATTAGAAAAAGGAGGTAAGAAAATGTTGGGGGTTGGGTTTTTGTTTCTATTAAGCCGCCGGGGCACTTGTATTCAAAGTTGAATATTATGCGTGAACCAGAAATTGCGTTAAAAGGTAATCTTTTTTCCAACAGGCATTACGCCATACATTGATTCGGGTTTCAAACGCAAAATGTGGAAAAAAGGGGTAATGTTTTTTCTAAATCCTGAAATTGTGATGGTCCGTGTATACTGCAGAATCAAAAATTGTAAGTCACTCGCCCAAGATCTAAAGGTATATCTAATGCCACAATGCATTGCTTACGTGTTTCGGTAGCAAAACTTACAGAAATACTTCTTCAGGTACAAAATCAGACAAAAATACGTGTTTAGCGGTATATTTTGTAGGGTCGATGGAAATACTTGGTTAAGGGTGCATTTTGGAAGTCCCATGTTCACGCATCAATATCCACCTTTGAAACAAGTGCCCCCGCCCCCCCCCCGGGTCTAGTAAGCAATTTTTTTCGGAGCGATCCGGTACAAGGATTAAAACTGTTTTAATGGAAAAATGACCACCTCGATCTTTCTTACTATATAATTCATTCACCCTCCAGGACCGGGTCGTTTTGCCGCCGACGGCCCAAATGCAAGAAGCAATCTATTTTTTATTGTAACGGCCCGATGCAACGAGAGCCAGCTTGCGTTTCATGCATTGCATCTCGGCCGTTTTCCTCCCGGCACAGGAATAAGAGCGTAAAGTAATAACGGCCCAGATTCAAGCGAAACACAGTCTGCGCCATTTTCCCGGAAGACGGCCCAGATGCAACGAAACACATCGCGCCATTTCCGGAATGACGGCCCAAATGCAACGAAACACATCGCGCCATTTACTGGAAAGACGGCCCAGGTGCAACCGAAAACATCTCGTGAAATGCAATAAAACAGGGTAAATAAATAAATAAATAAATAATAATGAACCACGATCTGCATAAATTTTTGTAGCTTATAGTTCGCCGGTCGTGAGGGGCGCTATTACGCTACATCATAGTCATGCGGGGCGCTATTATCTACGTCATGCTCCAGTTTACGTCATGAAAACGTTTATGCATAATTAACCCATAGCTTTATCGAAAATGTGGCGCTATCACCATCGAATCTAAATTGTCTATGGCATTTGTACACGATAAAAGCTATTGGCGCCTTCTGCGGGCAATACGGCCCAAATGCAGCGAAAAAGCATCGCATCATTTCCAGTCATAACGGCCCAGATTCAAATCAACTCATCGCGTCATTCTCCCGTGGAATACGGCCAGATGGCATCCCAAACGCATCGCGGCATTCTCCGGGAAGACGCCCGATGCAACGAAAACCATCGCGTCATTCTCCGGGAATACGTCCCAGATGCAGTGAAACGCAATGAGAAGTCCATTTGCGCGACCACAAATAGTTGTTGACGGCCCAGAATGCAACGAAACGCATTTTCCGACCGGTACCCACCGATAGGGGGAGCCGGACTTCTCTCGTTAGCTTTGAATGCCTCTCGGCCGTGTTAGGGTTAATGAATGTGAGCTTTGTTAATTGGTTAAACATCTCTCACATGTTTGAAATAGTTTGCAACTAATTTTTATAAGCTATGAAGCTATATGGCATTATCTCTGTAGTTTAATAATAGTCAAAAAAACAAAAAAAAAAAGAAAAAGGAAAAATAACAAACAAACAATACACTCAAAGATCGAAAATGAAACAAAGTAAATCCCAAAAAAAGAATCTATACAAATTCAAAATAAAATAAATCCAAAAATGACTAAGCGAGAACAACAAAATAGCCAACGAGCCCATCAGAAAACAATCCAGAAACACGCAAAACAACACAGATCAAGGCAAACTGCACCCGGAACGCCAACAACCACCCCGATACTGAGTGGACACCTCCACGTACACCCCCCGTGCCACAGGCCAACATCAAACGACGGGGGCGCCAACCAAGTCCGCAACACGTCCACAAAGTCCATCGGCGCCGCATAAAAATGCAGAACCCGCGCGCAATGGCCACCACCCCTCAACTACCAATAGACACCCACAATAACACCCGCCTCCCCACGACCACAGGCGACCGACGAGCACCGAGCCCCCTCTGCTCATCGCCCGTCCAGCACGGTGCCGGACTGCGGACGACCGCCCGTCCAAACTGCACCCCCCAACGCGCGGCGCCTCACCGACCGCCCCTCGACGATCCGAGCTCACGCTCACCCCTCGGGACCATAACCCCCCGGCGCCCCTCCCCTACCTCCCCCCCACCCCCTCTCCCCCCGCGCCACCTCCCTCCCCCGGCGCTCCCCTCTCCCCGCCTCCCTCCCCCGCCCAGCGGCTAATTTCGCCCACACGCAGCCCCACTTACCGCACCCCCCACCTCCCCCCCCCTCCCCACCCCGCCCGCTCCCCGTGCCGCCCCGCCACTCCCACCCCCTGCGCCCCCCCCACGCCTCCCCATAGTCCCCCAAAAAAATAAAGAATCACAAAAATTCAAAAACCAACAACAATCAACAACATACAAATAGGAAATCAACAAAAAATTAAAGAAAAAAAACCAGAAAAACAATACAATTTTGACTCAGCCAAATTACAGAAAACCCGACAGGCTAAAATAACGGTAATACCGTTGACGCCCCGGACCTACTTCAAGACACAAAATGAACCACTCAAAGTTTCACACGCCGCCACAGTGGCCTCACCGCGTCCCCAACATCCCTTTCCCACATAAGGCTATTTATTTTAGTGCAATCTCTTACAAGTCTCACCTCTTGTCTTAGCAATGTGTGTGAAGAGCGTGAATTGTACCAAGTACTAATATTTGAAGTGACTTGAAGCAAATGCTATGTAGCAATAAATTTTTACAAAGGTCCTGGTTCGATTCGCTAAGAGCCCGTCCCCAGGGCCCCCCAGATTTTAACCCAGAAGTACTTAGCTAGTCGCATATTGGTATCAGAAAAAGCTATTTTTTCCTCATTTACCCTGTGAAATTTTAGGGCTAAAAAATGTTTTGTTTGGATGTTAGGACGAAAATATGCCCATTTGTTGGTCGCCAATTGGCTAAATATTTCACCAGTACTCTATGGGGACTACAAAATAACTCAAGTTTTTTTGCTCTTCACTTCAAAATGGGTTGGAATATCATTGTGAAACTAACAGAGAGTTTGGGGGTGAAGGCATTCGATCAATATAAAAAAACTTATAGACTTAATTGGTCATCCCCTTTAAACTTATTGGAGTGATTATTTTGGTAAATAGGATTGAAGAATGTCATAGTTTATCACCGCCCCCCCCCCTCAAGGGCTCAAGATCCATCATTTGCTATTATATCAGAAGAATCAAACGTGCCCACTTGGTCCTGCAATATATTGACATATTACTCAAATAAGGGAATAAAACAAAAAGAAAATAAAGATAAATTTTTGGATTTTTCTTACATAAACACAAGAGATGACATTCAAATTCGTTTTCAATAGTGAACTCTTGATCTTTCATTATCGGAGTCTGCTGCCCTCTTTTGATGAGGCAAGGAAGTCATAATTTTGTACTTTTCCTGTTCACCTTGTGTGACTGTGCTTGTGTGTGTTTTCTTGTCCAATTCACTTCTTTTAGTTCTCTTATACACCAATCCGCCTTTTAAACACATGTCCAACACCACTCACTTGCAGCCATAGCTGGGTGCATCCTGCTTGAATCCCAAATGTGGGCATATTAAGTGTAGTTTTGAATTATACTTAAAGCTGTGGTACAGACGTACAAAAGATTTGGTAGGTTTTGGGGGTGGAGGCCCCCGTAATGGCGGATCAATTCCGACCATCATTTGGCTGGTCGGATTTGTCTATTATCTCCAGCTGATAAGAAAAAATAACAACTCCATCCCCTGCTAAACAGAAGTGCTTTTATCAATTCTGTCTATTGCCTTCTTTTTGCCATAAAACGATCACCTCCAAAGAAATTTCTTTACCAAAACTCGGATCTTCATTCAAACTGATGGCTATAAATAGGACATTGTGACTTTTTTTTTTTCAATTTTATTAAAATCATCAACAGTACAAGAGCACTGCATTTGAGTGACTACTATTTTTGGGTTATTTCTAAGAATAAATCAAAACACTCTAAGTCAAAACTTGGTGTCTGTCCTTGATGCTGTTTTTATGTGTCAGATAGTTGCTGTGCATTATGAAGGGTGAGCGAATCAGTCAGCCTACTGGTGATTCCACTAAGTGTTGTGAGTGAACTTTGATGTACTGGGTGAGTGGCCATGTTTAGCTGCCAGTTA
Organism: Ophioderma brevispina; assembly: GCA_023653785.1. Taxonomy (NCBI): domain Eukaryota; kingdom Metazoa; phylum Echinodermata; class Ophiuroidea; order Amphilepidida; family Ophiodermatidae; genus Ophioderma; species Ophioderma brevispina. Next base: position 50,879 of record JAMKCH010054988.1, on the reverse strand, counting down.
TGTAATTACCGGCCGCTCTGGCCAGTCCCCTTAACTTTTACTGGGGCAGTGGTTTGTCAGTTATGCCATTACAAGGGTGAGTGACCATTGGTCCAGCTGTCCAGGTCCCCAAAATAAAAAAAAAATGGTCATTTAGCTGGTGCAGTGGTTTTGGCTATCTGGTAGATTACTTGGTGTTAGTCAGTCAGTTTAACATAACTTGTATATCTGTGTTTTTGTTTTCATATTATTAAAGAGCTTCCAAATTGGTCCTGCCGTTAGTAGGGAACCCATCTTAAAAAACACAGACGTGGCGCGTTATACCCATGCAGAATATGTGTATACCGGGGTTGTGTGATAGTTGCCCTTTTCTTTCAACTGCACTTACTTAGAAATTTAGCCAATAAAGGTCAATGTTATGTTTCCCGTAACTTTTCTGTAAATCATAAGGCAGCTACTATTTCATATTTTCAAATTATTCATTATTTGTAATTTTGCAGTAACAGGCATTCACCAACTTTCAGCGTGCTTTAATAATACCTACAATATTGTGTCAAAACACCACCCAACATTTGGAAATGATTTAGCAACTGTTTTTGGTTTAAAATCTAACTAAAATCACATCAAAAGATGTGATCCAATTGAAAACCATTGATATTTTCTTTAAATAAAAATAATGAACTTTTAGGGATTTCAGCATCTCAAACTGGGCAACAAATCATAACGCGGCGGGTTACGGGAAAAGCATAACATCGGTTTTCTTATCCTTGGAAACCTAACTTTCAGTCAGGATTCTGTTTGGATATATTATCATATTTTCAAAATAGGGAATAGTATCTATTTCATCTTCTCCTTTTCCTACAAAAAGGGCAAAATTTTAGTGACAGCCTTTTCATTTTGTTTTACTTCTGTCGGTTTCCTGCTGATTGCCGTCTGAAAATAATTGAAATATGCAAACTAGAGAACACGTTTTGACCTACAGGGATGCATGGTATACAATTACTATGAAGAAAGGCGAAACATTGATGCACCTTTTAACAAAGTTGAAATCAGAAATTGAAGAAGCCTGTCCTGTGTCTTAATACCTTATACGAGGCCACAAAATATTGGGGTAGTAATGGTAGGTTGCTACAAGAAATTGATGTTTTACAGTAATGTTCTGTTCCCACCTTAGAATATTTTATTGGATCAATATTTTGTTGATAATATCTCAAGCAGGTCCTCATAGCAATTAGTCTGGATACATCATCTTACGGTCTAAGGTACACACTTACAATGTAGAAGAAAAATCTGTTCAAGTTTTAAATGAGCTTTAAATTGCCATCCTGCCAAAGAAGCTTGAGCCATTTTGAAGAACTGTGTCTATATTGGACGTGAGACTGCATTGATGAACTTAACAGTCAGTTGGAGATGAACGTGTGTAATTAGTTGACCCACATCTTCTTAGTGATGCATCGGGGTGTCCGGGCACCTCAACTTAAGTTGGCCTTGTTCTCTGTGAGCTGCTTCTTTTCTGGGTGGAGAATTGTTGACGATGATCACGGGATATTAGCATCATCCTTTAATAACCTACCTATCGGGTAATCAGTGGGTTCTACTCTCAATCTGGCGATGAGGGACACGTGTTGATGAAACTTGAAAAGAGTAAGGAAAAGTACGGAATGTTTTTTAGAAATGATGTTACATAGAGTTTAATGTATGGGTGCACCGTTTGAGGTCGAATGTTCCATTTGGTCAATCAGATGAGGGGCCGTGCTGCGGAAAACCATTTTCATCATGTATTCATCATGCAGTGAAGGATTCATTCATCTCATTTATATCATTCTCTGTTGGTAAATTACCTGTTCCCCATAAGGTTGGGTTGTGGCGTATCTTATCCTGTCCCAATAACCAGACACTTGGGCAAAACCTCCCCCCTTTTCCAACCCTTACTCTAAACTTTGATTTAACCCATAGGTTGTATTGGATCCATCCCTGCAATGCACTGGTTTTTGGAAAATTTCACCTCAATAAGGGCATGTGATGGGGTAATGGTTCAAAACACCCTCTGGCATTTAACCCAAACCCAACTGTTAACCTCACCCCAACCCCCCCTACTGTGCTCTAAAACCATAACCCCTTGCCCCCCCCCCCATATTCATTTTGCAGTGTTCTGACCTTTAATCCAGGGCTTCGATTTAGAAGAGAGGATTTTCATGCACACATGCATGTAATTTTGGCTCTGTGCATGCAAATTTCCCCTGTGCATGTAAAATTTTGCATTTTCAGCCCTTTTGGAGGACAAATCAGAGGTTGTGCATGTAATTTATTTTCTAATCGACCCGGCCTTAATCCTCACTTGTGAATACTCTTCCCCTTTATTTATCCGGCAATTCCTTCCAAAAGACTTTTTAACCCAACCATGGAATTCCATTATTCACATGCCAAAATGTTAATTGTTGAGCATAAATTTTTTCAATCACAAACATAAACCTCTCCCTTAAATATATTGGTTGCACAAAAATGACACAGTTCTCTCCAAATAACCATTTTTTATGCATGCATATCATGAGCCTAAATCAAGGGCCTGCTCCTTCAGATAGAATATGAACTGAGCTGCAAAAGTGCAAGGCAATATCGTCATTGCTGGTCAACTGAGATTGAGAGTATAATTTGGCATTTTTGTTTGCATGCCGACCATTTAGATACACTTTGACTTTTAGATGTTGGTATAAATCCTTGTTGCATTACAAGACGACAACCGCCCCCAAGTGTGTTGTCTGTTGGTGGAGTCCTTAGTGATGGTGATTATATGACAAACAGCGATGGCTATTTTTAAACTCTATATGAACAGTTTTGTAAGCGTTGCTTCTCATGACAAGTCTGGCAAGGCAAGCCCACGCCATATTTGGATGCTGTCATGCAATGGTCAAACTAGGCTACCAAAATTTCACAATGCTTTTTGGTCCTTCAAAACTTCAGCAGGCTCTCACCATACATCAAGCTTGATCAAATATTTCTTTGAAGTTGTAAAACTGAACTTCTGTAATTGTCCCCGCCGAACTTTGTTCGGGAGGGGACTATAAAATGGGCTCCGTCCGTATGTCCGTCCGTCGGGTGTTCGTATGTCCGTCCGTGATAAAAATGTTAACCCTAGAACATTTAGGCATATCTTTTTTCTGGATGAGCTAGAGTAGCCAAACTTTGGTATATTGTAGGAGGGGATACCACCTACTCACTATGTAATTCATTCCCCCAGGGTCCTCCCCTGGGTCTGTCAGGGGGTAGGGGAAAAAGGTAAAGGGAAAAAGGTGAATATTGCACAGAAAATGTCAACATTGTGTACAATTTATCTGGAGTTCCGTAAGGGCTACAATGATGTAACTTGGTGGAAAGAAGGGGGTTGATGAGTTCTCGACCTGATTAGATTTTGCGTGTAAAATATGCTAATGACGTAATTAAGTATCTAATTTGCATAATTTATGAAATTCTTCCCGCAAGGCTTGTGTACAAGTTTTCTGGAGTTCTGTAAGGTGTATAATGATGTAACTTGGTGGAAGGAAGCGGACTGAGGAGTTCTTGACCTGATTAGATTTTGGGCGCATTTCGGGCAAATTAAATATGCAAATGACCTAATTAGTATGCAAAAATCATTCTCACTTCTTAGTGATCGCGACAGTCGGCGGGGACATATTTTACGCATCGCGTAAATACGAGTTCGCCTTGTTTGTCATTTTTTTTTTTCATTTCTACTTCAGAGCTGTGTGAGGATTTTTGGGAGAGTGAGATGAAAAGAAAATCCACCAACCTATGGAAATTGTAATATGATGTTGGCAAGAAAAATGGTCCCTTTTCATAAGACCATTATTTGTGTGGAGCATATTTGGAGCCAAATTTGCACCCAGCAAATGAGAACTTTGACACTAATTTAGCAATTTTCTTTATGAGATACTATTCAGTACGGGTTGAGCTGACATTCAAAATCCTTGATTATTCTTATTGTTCTATGTCCAATTCCTCAGATGTTTGTCAGTTCCAAATATCTTAAAGGGGGATGGCCTGATTTAAGGATATGAAGTTTTTCTTCTTGATAGATTGGCCTTCACTTCAAAACCCCATCTGTAAAGTTTCACGCCGATATTTCATTCCGTTTTGATGCGAGAGCTAAAAACGTGATTTTGTAAGCCCCATAGAGTACTGTGTAAAATTAATATTGGTCGACCAAAATGGGGCACATTTTCGCTCATAACTGCCAAACCAAACATCCTTTGGCTCCAAGATTTCACAGGGTAAATGAGAAAAATAGTAGCTTTCTTCTGATACCAAAATGTTGACCATTCCGGTAAAATATGGGGCTTCTGGGGACGAGGCTATTAGTGATCGGGCCATGGACCTTTAAGTTTGCTGTTTGGTAGTACTCAGCACCCATGTAAGGCTATAATCAGAGGGCTATAAAAGAGACATTTTCTAAAATCAAAACAACTTCCATTTTGTAAAAAGTGCATTCCTTTTTTCAATTGAGCGCATGTTCATGATGATCACAACCTGTATTTTGGAATTTTAAACTTATTTTATTTAAAACTAAGCAGTTGGTATTTAACAGTTACTAACATTTCTCACTCTATTTAAAAAAAAAATTGTTAGAAAAATGGGAAAGAAAGAGTGTGTGTGTGTGTCCCTCTCCATAGGACTTGACGGGTTGAAATTGCAAGCTTGCGTATAACAATTTATCTTCCAGCCTCGGTATCCCATCTTAATTCTAGCGCTGGTTGTTGTTCTTTCTTCATCATCCCCAAACTTCTCTTCCCTGACTCATCACCCTGCACAGGCCAAGGAAAGGAAGAAGAAAAAAAAGCAATTGGAATTATGTCCACTAATGACTAGGACTTAGGCCATGATTAATGAGCCCATTTGGCTACGTATGACCCATATTCCAGTGTTGACGTAGAAATGATAAAATATGTATGCAAACAAATTGGTCTTGGAGACCCTGTAATGTTGCCAACAAGCCTCGGCCCGGTTGCAGCATCATTTGTTTTTATATAGTGTGTTCCACACACCAAAATCAAATCCTTCATTGGGACGTGGATGAGACACTATTTTGAAGAGGAATATTATGCCAAGGGGCATTCAATCAAGTTAGAGTTTGAGTAGGTGTGTGTTTGTGAGTGTCCGTAAGTGTATCCAATTTTATATCAAATTTAGGCTCCATTCAAGATGTTTCACCAAATTGGGAACAATTGACAGACTTTATAGAAAATTTGTATCCAAAAGTAGGGGGAAAAGCAGAGTCCATCATTACAGGTGGGAACTAAATTTTGAACTCATACTTGGATAATATTAATAAATCAGTAGGTTTATTGATTGCTTTCTGCTGTAAACACAGCCTCTAATTGGTGATCTGTATAGTGCACCACCAAATCCACAAGGCACTTGCACTTATCCAGAGGGCTCATCCAAATCATTCTATCAGACTATTGAAGTTTAGTCACTGTTTGTGGATTATTCTCCAAATAATGGTATAAATCATTTTGGTATGATTTCAGCAAAGAGAAGATGGTGGATCCAGCAAGAATTTGTCATTTCTACCCACTCGTTGACCCTTCCTGGCCAGGAATGTCGCTCTTGACTTTTGCCCTATTTAACATTATTTTAGTCAATTTTATCTAAAAGGGCGGGGTGAATGGACATTCGATGGACAGTGTTTTATTTGCCTTTGGGTCAATTTGGCTTTTTGTTGTTTTAATTTGCAAGCATTTGAGGGAGCACATCCTAATCCAAATTCTATATCCGTGTGTGTGTACTGTGTACACAGTTTTGGTTACCTTTACAAATGTTCATGGGTGAAACACGTACTCCAATGCCACCGAACTCACGGTCATTAGGGTCAACATAGCAACTTGCATTGACTCGTGGGTTTAAGGTCAATACAAAGATTACATTAGAGGTTCAACTTGTGCAGAGAGTGAAAGAAAGAATGATGGATCGCAAAATCAGGTGACACAAGTGGTTCGAGAACCACTTGTTTCTTCCCCTTCTTCCTTACCAACTGACTTGGTTCCCTGGGAAAATTCAACATCTGAGGACCCCATGGTATATCAGAAATGGGACGAAATTTAGATCATATTGACATGCAAAACCACTATTTTCATGATTTCTGGTTCAAAGTAATTGTGAACGTGCAAGATGTTTTTGTGTTGTGATCTGCACACCAATGACATGATATTTTCCCCTTATAGTCCCCTGGTGCTTCTTTTTCGACAATTATTGAAGGAGTAACAAGGGTAGAAAGGAATCTTGAAAGAGGGGAATATCATGAGCAAGAATGTGTACAATATGCTCATCCACAAGGACACAGTTCAGTAAACTGTGCATAACGTAAACTTATTGCGTGTATTCTGGATATCAAAAATCATTCTCAAAATTCAGGGGTGTATTTTCATAATGCAGTGGTGAATAAAGGTCAATGAACTTTGCCATAAGGATTGAGACTGTATGGACTTTTTCAAATCAGTGACCCTGATAAGCATCCCAGCTGGTCATCACACAATTGTTGGGTGCAGCACTTACGCTTGTTTCAACTTTGGTTAATGCGCGTCACCGGCAAGCACTTATGAATATGCGCGAGTGAATAAGGATGCTTGCGTATGTTGTAATTTGCTTCAAATGTTTCTCTATGTTTATTTGATAAGGTCTATTGGCTCAAAGTGACGGACTGTATGGTGTGTCTATGTAATGTGAAACTTATGATATAAACATAGCAGTGTTTGTTTCCCCCTTCAGTTTCTCATATCATTTCTGTCTTTCTTTTTCTCCCCACAAAAACTTAAGCTAAATATTAATGATTGCAGTGCACCAGTGGTGTGCATGTGAACTGGTTCAAATGTAGGTCTTTGTTTATTACCCATAAACGTGACATGCATGTATATGACAACTTGACAAGTATTAAACCAGTATCACGATAACCTAGTTTTTTGGCCCGTTAATCTGTTATACAGCAAACATTCATTTTGATAATTCCCCACCTCTGAAAAATCAAAATTTTTCCCTCTGTAATTGCATCGCTAGACTTGCTTATTCATACGAACGTGATATTGCAGTTGATAGGTGCAAATTGATAGACTCGTAATATGTCTGCCGCTATCAGCAGCTTTAATTCTTATGATAATCAACTCAATTTCAGAGATGAATATCAGCATGAGCCTGAGAGGTGTGGAAGTATATTGTTTGAACTTGTCATTGTTTGGCCCATATTAAAAATAAAGAAATCAAACATTGCCAAGCGCCCGGATCTGTTTGTCCAAGAATCAACACATCGTCTTACTGAACGACCACAGTATGTGGAAACAATGCCAATTACTAATGCTGCTGTAATGGAGGTCACTTACAAATACGAACCATCAAGCTCAAATTACGTTTTCTGTTTTTAGTTGCGCAAGCTCGTAGGTATCCATGCCTCCCAAAATGCTCTGTGGCCATTGCACTGCAGTGCAACTGCAAGAACTATTACAATTCAGAGTCATTTGTTAAAGATGGGGCCCTGTAAATTTGACGCAAGGTACGACCGGATGGCTGGGCTGAAAGAGAGATGAAGACCAATGGGTGTCGAGAGCTAAGACAAGAGACCATTTTCTTTTCCTTTTTTGTTTGTTTGTGCAAGTGTGTGTGATGATGGAGAAGAAAAGAAGGAAGGAGGAATAAAACGAGGCGTGAATTAATTGATGCGTCATTTTGGGTGGAGCATGTGCTGGAGGATTCTCGGGTTGGATGTTTTGCTGGGCATTGGGATGATGGTTAATTGCGATGATGCGGTCTTGGTCAGTCATCGTAGACAGAGTGAGGACGTAGACAGAGAGTGAGGACGACAACGATGAAAGGTAGAGGTTGATGTGGATTTCTGTGGTCTGTCTCGAGGTTTGATGGTTCATCACAACTGGAATATTTTTCATTTTAATTAATGGATGATGACGAGATGAAAATGTTGTGATAAAATTATAAAAGCAAAAATATTTCTGTATCATACGTGAAAAGAGCAGTTCAGGCAGGCACTTGGGGAAACCATTTGCAATGTTGATTTAGGCAGATAAATCTGTTATTTTATTACCTCAGCTAGGGATGTAATTGGTTGCTTTGCAGTGCAAAAGGAACTATAGGTGCATCATATTCTGCTGCCCTCGGGAGGATTGCATGGAATGCAAATCACCTGTGGGTAATTGTGAACAGGTAGATGATGACTGTGTCATCATGGTCCATAGTTCAATGTCTTCAGGATGGGCCATTTGGCAGTGCAAGCTGCAATATTGACACAGTACATTGCGGTTTCTTGCCATGTCTTATTAATAAATGTAACATCATAATTTCATGACTGGCATTGGCTATGCTTGTATTTCTACTAGATTCTATGACATTTTTGTTGGTTAAGAAGTGCAAACATCTTTCATAGTAGGAGGAAAGGGAAACAAATCCGAAAGCTCCTTTTGAGAAACAAAGGTTTTGGAGGAAAATTTCAAGTTAAATTCCCAGAGTGATCAACCAGTAGTTGAGATGCATGGTGAGCGACAACCATTGGTTGAGATAATCATGTGTGACCAACCTTCAGCTAAGATGTTCCATGGTTGAAATGTAGATCCTGGATTTGGCTAAGGATTGGTTAAATTGATCTGGTTGAGCAACTATTCCACTAAAATGCAGATAGGATCCTAGATTTGGCTATGGAATGGTTAAATAGATCCTGGTTGAGCAACTACCCCCACCCATGTGAACTAGCAGTTGAGGTGGGTCCTAGTTGAGATGAATATTTTGACCCACCATTGTCAAGATGGAACCAATTTGTGGTTCAGATTAATACTGGGTTTATGAACCATCATCACAATGGAAACAATCAGTTAATGAGATGGATCCTGGGTGATCATCTAGTTTGAAATGATGTGACCAAGCAGATTGGTGTGGTCAGGGCTGGAAAAAAGATGCTAAATTGCCTGGGAATACAATTCAAATTCCCTCCAAGATTGCAAAATTTCCCTCCAAGATTTTTAAAATTTCCCTTCAATTTTTATGTATTTCTTTATTTAAAGGACAAAAATTTCCCTCCAAATATCAAAATTTCCTTGGGAATAGCATTCCCAAATTCCCCACTTTTCCAGGCATGTGTGGGGTGACAAATTAGTGGGTGAGTCAGACCCAGTTTGACCATTTCAGAAATCACATCACAATCTGCTCAAATTATAAAAGAGAACATGTACCTGAAGCATTAAATTTATCCAGAGCAGGCCCCAATATGTTAATTTCACATATGATAGTTACTGCAGTATTCAGCCATCAATTCATAAGAGTTGTAAGAGTGTTTTTGAACGACCATGTTGGGATTAGAAACGTAGGTAAGACAAGTCTTGGTGCTGCATTGAATAAATAATCATTATGACCAAAGTGTTTTTCACATAGGGTTTGACTTTATTACATGTGGAATTTCTTTTTAATGGAAAATATTACCTCCACAAAGTGGAATTTGGGGACTGATTCTAAGAGAGCGCCGCCATGATGGAGTTCCCGACTAGATCCTCTGGTGCATCTTTCAGGTTCTCACGAGGAAACGTTGAAGGAAATTTGCTCTCATCAGGGGGCAATCTAATTAAGCAAAGTCATGATGGAGAGAAAAAATCGGAGAGGGTAAAAATGGAACAAGCCAATATTTACATATAAATGAGCAGTTCTACTTGCACATTACTTTGTGCGAGTACTTTAAAGGACCAAGCCAAACATTAAATTTCTTGTATGTAGCACAACATGGTGGATATTTAAAGCAATTAAAGTATGGCTCTATCTAATAATGAGAAGCAAAGAGGATATTGATTTAATTCTTCAAGTCACAATTGAAGGCTATCTTTGCAAATGAAATCCCAGCATCTCGGAATGCAGGTCACTCCGTGAACTCCCGAGGCATCGTCCACCTTGTTCACTCTCTGATGGGAAATAATTATTAAATTATGTAGATGGCGCTGTGGGCCAGAGGAAAATATGGATTGTTTGCCGGAGGAGTCGTTCAGTTAAATTATTTATAGGGAGCAGGTTTTGTTAATGAGTAGGTTGGCTAGCAAAGTGATCTTTAAAAGAAGGGAATAAAGAAAGAGGGTTGTAATACCAAAATACTCAAAAGCATTTATAACTGAGAAAGTTGAGGTGTCAGGTCAGGAAGAGATTCTTTCTTTTCTTCTTTTTTTTTGTAGTTGGACATAATTTGGAGAAAGCAATATTGAAATATTTTGATGGCAATATGGTACATCAAAATGCTGAAGATTTTCTTTCTCTTGAAATGCTGTGTTTTTTCCTTGTACGTGTTGATCGTACATGCATATATTTATTGTGGCAGTCATATAGATACACAATACTCATTGTCAGAGTATGCTATAGGATGAATGAACGATCTTGCTGTTCAGTTCCATATCCTAAGGCTAAAGATAACCACCTATTAAACAGTAAAATTAATCGAGGAGTGATACTATGATTTTCAGGATGGAAAGTAGCTATGTCAGCAGTTGTGCACACTTTATTTTTATCACGGTGTTCTCTCTCTCTATTCATCACAAACGTGGATCTGTTAGAATAGCAATTAGAGTGTACTCAGTTTCACTTTCCCTATTGTTGTTATTCATTATTACTGTTGTCCTGACTTATGCTGGTATTCCCGGCAGCCATCATCGGCCATTTGCTCCGATTTCCATATTCCATAATTCGTTGTCCTGTGTTGAGTCCGGTCTTTAAGGCTTGTTGGGAGGGTTTGATAATTTTCAGGGTCTTAAGTGGGCATGCGTTTAGAATTAATGTTCATGCGCCATGCGAAAAACTAATGATGGGCTATTAAATCACGAGCGGCCCTTGTGTCTATGCATGGGATGAGGGCTGCTTCTTAGAAAGCAGCGGATTATGAAGTTGTACTAGAATGCTGAAAAAATAAAGATTTAAAAGCTTGAAGGAAAATAACGTGTTACATGTGTTGAGTTGATGGTTGCCTTGGCAAAGAGTAGATTTTGAAAAGGATAATTTTAAAATAATTAATTGTATGGTCACATTCAGTTTATGAACAAGAATTTTATGTGCTATATCTTAGTCAATTTTGGCCTTTGCCTAAAGTATTAATGAGGAATTTAAGGCTTTCAAGAAATTTGACTTTTCAATTCGGTCTACTGTGATTAATATTTACAGCATCAGCTGTCCTGCTTGTAATTCTAATGAATTTTCATTCTGCGTGACTTAATTATTCAGGACTGTTGAGTGATGCATTCTCAACATTTGGAATCTTAACAGGCATTTTAATTCGTGGAGGGTAATTCAAGATGCTTATTAATAAACCAAAGTCTAAAGTGACAGTCCATTTTTTATCCAGGTGCTGTATGTGGGCTAGGAGCCAGTGGTTTTGTCAAATAAATAGACTTCATTTGGGTGATAATGACCCGACAAATTGTCAATTGTTTGCTTTTCAAAGTCAAAAGATTTGCAAGGTTTTCAGCTGTTAAACTCCTTCCAGTGAGGCATAAAATTCTAACACCTTTAACAACAAACTTTCCAAATCAGAACGATGTAGCTTCCAAAAGTGCATGGTGTCAGGAATCATATAAGTCCTGCAAAGAAATTGGGCCTTCATTTTTACATGATACGTAACTTGTTCAGATGATTCAAAAATTTACTCCTACATATATGTAACAAAAAAATCCCCTACTTCTACACAGACGTCAGTGTACTGAAGAAACCGAGCCAGTGTTTTCATAGGGTATGGTTCCTGAGTGAAGACGTCTTTCTCTAGTTCGTCTTATTGCTAGGAGAATGATTGAAGCATATTCATTGATATCACTCAAATAGTAACTTATTACCTTAAAGGTGCTTGTTCCAATTTTACTTGATAGCAGAGCCTGTACTTCGTCACACTTACCACCAAGTATCAGGGGAAACAAACTTGTGGTTTAGATATTAACCATTAAAACAGCAGTTTTTAATCTGGATCTTGGAAAGAAATGGAGTTGGAAGCTGTAATTCAAGGTCGACTAATGAAAAGAATACGCCTTTCATATGATACCAACATTGATACTACTTCCTGGTAAAATCAAGGGGATCCAAAGGTGATCAGAGTAGGGACAAGCACATTTACAATGCCATTGTCCATTACTTTCTTGGTAGAATGCTCAGTATGAAGGGTCATCTCAGTTTTACAAAGTGTCTTAATCAGGCTGGTTTATAGACCAGGCCCTTCCGATGAGGACGAGACACAGTGAATAATTAATGCTTGTGCTCAGTTATTTTTTGCCAATTGCTGATAGTGTATATACAGTGACGAGGATCGAAAGTAGTGCTATGAGTGAGATGAGGAAGTCTACAGGTAAATTATGGGCTTGATAGAATGGTGGTCTCTAACATCTATGCCACTTTAAGAAATGAACTACCATCCATGTTGCTTTAAGAAAAGTGGAAAGAGTAAAATAGTGCAACCTTATATTGAATTCTGTGAAGTGGTAATTGAATGAACAAAGTACTCTGTGAGGGGGTTAATTTTTGTGTGCAGAATCGTTTGTGATATCTAACGGAAAGTATTGTCACTGGCAATGGTGTTTTTGTGCAGTCTTGCAGTACAATGTTATTGCATTACATTGCCATGTTCAAAGCTGGAATTACCTCTTTGGTCTACGCAGGGAGTTGTTAAACAACCACTACCACATCACCCGCATGACACCTCTTTTGGTCTGGATCACATGATCTAAATGAGGGGAGCTTGATGTAAGAGGAGGATTTTTTTTCTTCAAAATTTAATCAAGTTTGGAATAAGATGCAAGCTGTACCATTGTCAGGACTTCAGCACACAATGGCTTAATTGCTTTGTGCAAAAAGAGTTAACAGTTTGTGGTTTGCCAAGTTTTGCCCACATGAGGACTGATTTTGTAAAGAGAATGTGACTAATTTTTTTCCATGTATAACATTCCAAAACAATTGTATGTGTGGCAGGAGAAGAGGTCACCTAGAACGTGAACTGCTACTCTTGAATACCGATTCAAATATGGTTCAAAATTTTAATCCTAAGAAATGAAAGTTTGTCACTTCTAATGTTAGGTACAAATAATAGAATTAGTAAAACTTGAACTGGCGAGTGAGCAGCTGCCATCCAGGGGTCATTCTGGCGTAATTGTTCCGTGCAAATCAAGTTGTGGACCTTTAGGCAGTAATGCTGCCAATGCAGAGGCAGCCATTGTTTCCTTCAAACGGCTTAAAGTCGCATTATAATGAGGCCAACAAAAGGCTTTTCTCCAAAAAGTGAACTTGGTAGCAATTGTTATATCACGTTTTGGAGGCTTATGTTATTAAAAGGGTCGGTTAGAATTTTTTGGAACATTTCTGAGGGGGTGTCGTGTTGTGGATGCGTGTTGGGTGGCTTTTCTTCTTCAAGTAGGTGTTATCTATATCAATTCCTCGTCCATTGTAAGATAAACCTTAGATTGTTTTGCAGATATTTTTCAAATGCTCTGTACTAGTTCTTTGACTTTGAGTATGAGTGTTAGTACATGTGTATGTGAAATCATAAAAGAATGATTTTGATTTGGTTGAGACCACTTTGAATCATAATACCTGTTGTAAGCGTTACAATATAGGGTTTTATACTTAAAAACTGTAGAATCCAGCTAAATCCATCGGCATGGTTTGTTTCAGAATCACTGATAGCATATGGTGCATTTTTTCTTTGTAAAACTACACAGAATGAAAAGCACAACATTTTCCCAAAGTGGTAGCTTATACCACGTTGCGATATAATTTGCATACAACAGATATGTACTCAGTTAAAAAGAAAGAAAAATATGAAATACAATTGCATGGTAGACTTACACCTGTCAGGTGCAGCCAGCCTTTCCAGCAGTCGTAAACAAAATAGTCATGGGTTCTTGTTTTTTGTTTGTTTGTTTTTTTAAGTATTTTTGGTTAGGTCTATTTCTTGTTATATTACGTAACTCAATATTGTTCAAATTATACAAACGTGGGGAATTTTGTGATACTGAATGCCTGCAAAACTGTGGGTTATTTTTAAAATTGATCATGATAATGATTTGAAAATTGAGATACCATGGCGTGAATATAGCAAGTATTGGAATTGTGAAAATATTTTCCCACAAAAAATGTTATTTTTTACAGCTTTGTTATAGCTATAATAAATCTGATGCTAAATTGTGATATGATGAAACAAAAGGATGCATCTCATTATGAGTTATGCTCATCCACAAAGGACACAGTTCAGTGAATTGTCTGTGTGTATTGGTGAACTGTGTGTTCTGGGTGTCATAAATCATACTCCAAAATAGGGGTTGTATTTTCTAAATACACTGCTGAATTAAAGTGTCTGAACTGTGCCATGGGAATTGAGAATTGATTGATTCTTAGTCTGGAAAGTTTGTTGACTTTTATACATTTTATTATTATATTTTTTATATCTTTTATTTTTTTCTTTCCTTTTTTGATTTTTGTAAAAAGGTATATTTATAAAATAAAACTGTTAATAAATATTACATTTTGGTATTGTGACCCAAGTGTTTAATGATGTATTTTTAAAGTTCTGATGATGATGATAAAAAATCTTCATATTGTTGTATTTTGTTCACATATTTTATGCAAACAGTCTGATGCCTGGTTGGAAGACTTCGTTACATAATGTACGAAACATTTCATGGAATGTCAGATTGTTTATTCTGATTTCTGCAATCCTGTTACAACATTCTAAGTAATATTTGTTGTTTTCTTCTTCTTTTTTTTCTCTCTCTCAGGTTTGCTGAAAAATGTCTCGGCAGTAAGTATGATCTTTGTTCATATAAATGTATTAATTTTAAAATCCCATGATACATTATGCTTAACTTTACTATATGCAAGTTTACAGATAAGATAACATGCCAAGCCACAACACCTTAAAAGATATACTGTAAAAGTGATAATTTCCATGCGTGTAATTTTTGGCGTTTCTGTAATTTTTAACATTTTTGCTTGTTTTTAAATTCGCTCTTTTCAGCTATCCTACATAGACCTACACACAAAATAAACATTTTCGCGAGTTTTTAATTTCGCACTAGCTCAGAAGTGCGCGAAAATTAATATAGCGCGAAAATTTCCACTTTTGCAGTACCTAAAATCAAGATCTTGCTTGATATACTATCTTTATCTGTCCTGAAGTGAGGCATTTTGTATTTGGTGTGTGTGTGTGGAGAATGGGGTGAGCATGGGGTCACATGACCACATGAAGATGCAATCTACATATCAGTGTGTATTCTGGGATTGGTCTAACAAATCCTCTCATATTGTTCATATGTCCTGTGTCTTGTGTGGCTATATTGACCCCAGCAATCTGTACTTTTAGTTCCTTTTGTCTTTCATACCAGCCCTGGGTTCAACAGAATTATTGCGATATGACACAGCTGCATTCTATTCCATTTTCTACATGCTTTCTAATACTTGTGGGTACTAAACATTTTATTGCTCCAGAATGCAGATTTTAGTCTTTTTTCACAAGGGAGGGCTATTTTTGGAATCGTGCATTAAAGAAATTGTTCTGTCAGTAGTTAACAAACCTGAACATGTGAGTCGGTGCAGATCAAGGATTATTTTCTGGGTATGCGTTTTAGGTGATGGATGAAAAATTCTGGTGGTTAAATAAGGTCATGATGCTGTTTGTTTATCATCAGTTCATCAAGTCCAAAATTGTAACCCTCAAAATGGCATACTCTAAATACAGCTGACCTGTACAGATGCCATATACCATACTTGGTACATGGAACATGTACATGTGCCCAGAACATGTACAGATAGCACATGATACAAATACATGGTACATATACCCAGGACATGTACAAATAGCATATAAAAATAGGTGGTACATGTGCCTAGAAAATGTACATGTGATTTTGGCTCACAGAATTAGATCAAGGAAGAATCAAATCGCAAAGTGCGTATGCGCTTATAATACTTTTGGGCACCTCGAATCTGGTTATGCTGTTTCAGGAAAATCTGCTTATCTAGGATAAATTTATTTGGCTGTACCCATGGGTATGACTTATATGTGCCTATAGTATGTTTAGTGCACTAATGCGGCATTACCTTATCCTTTGTTAGTTTTATTCTTAAATTATAAAAAAAGTTTCATTAGTAAAGTGCTTTAAACTTAACTTGCCAATTTACTTTGTATTTATAGTGTGTGCATTCATTATAAGCTGATGTTATGTAGTTGTCCTTTGCAGTGCTCGTCCCCTCAGTGTTCGATTTAGAGGGGTTTTACATGCACAAATGCATGTACCATTGGCCCTGTGCATGTAAAATTTTGCCTGTGCATGTCAATTTTTGTGCAATTCAGCCTATTTTCAAGGAAAAGTTCTAATTGTGCATGTAACTTAATTTCCTAAATCGGACACTGCGTCCCCTGAATCCCAGATTTTACCAGAAGTGGCCAAGTTTTGGTATCAGAAGAAAGCTACTATTTTACCTTGTCATTTACCTTTGTTTTTAATTTTAAAAAATAGTATTATTAATAGAATTAATAAATTTAGAATTAAAAAACAAAATTGCAATAATTAATTAATTTTAATAATTGATTAATTAACAATTAAATGCTTCTGGACCTTTATTGGCCTATATCTTTTTTTGCCATTTTTCGAAGGTTGCAAATTTGCCCCCCCCACTTATCTCAAAAATGGTTTGACCTATTGACTTCAAATTTGGCACAAAACTAGTTTAGTGTACATACTATGATCCTATGAGAGGATTTTGTATAAAACCCTTCAGTTTTTGAGTTACATTGATTTTTGTATGCCACCAGCAGCAAAAATGGCAAGAGAAGTTTGAACGGTTGCCATGGCAACACGGAATATAATTTTGGTAAACGCTCTCATAGGATCACAGATCCTGGCCATAGTAATTGTTTAAGAAACAAATAACTTTCTATTTTTGAGATAAATGGGGGGGGGGGCAAAATTGTCATTTTGAATTTCTGATTTTCTTGGTGCCATGACCTTTGACCCCTGCTAATTAGCATACCGGAGGTCCATATGATCAGAGACAAATATATTTGAAAAAGGCTCATCATACTGAACAATTTTGGTATATCACTTGCTTGTATTCAAAGAAACTATGTGCTGTGATTGCAATAATCATAGTATTGTATGAAAATGACGCCATGTCCCCCCTTAAATGAAGAAAGAAATGTTAAAAATATTGACATTCTGTCCATGTAAAAATGTGAGACCTAAGAACCTTCTCAAAAATATTTTTAAATTAAAAAAAAAATTATATCAAACTATGCCTTGATAGTCCACTGGTGACGTGGTCCTTACTGAAGTGTAAATGCAATCTAATTGTAATTATTTCAAAATTTAAGTGCCTGATGCTAAAAATGTGCCAGTTTTGTTAGGAAGTTGTCATTTTTTTCTTCCCACACTAAAGTACATGAACCATATTATCATTTGATCAGCATCCACATCAGGAGCTCATGTTTTCTACTTTACCACTTCATTCAGTTAGCCAATTGGAGTTAATTTGATTACAGAACTGCATGCCCATCTTTTTTTGGGGGGGTGGCTGTTGTACTATTGCATAGTGGAGTTAGGCCAAGGTCACTCATAATTCATGCTCACAGTTCTAATCACAGATCCAATTTGTATGACACACATAAATAAACAGCCTTTGCAATTAGGTGTTTCCAGATGGCAGCAAAAATATGGCTAGAACAATGTTCAATATCAGCTACTTAGTATTGTTACTGCAAATTAGGTCCCATCCTTAAAAGAACCAAGCTTGTATGCTGTTAATGCATAAAATAAATCAAATTAATGACTTATTGGTAGGAGAAAGGTAAAAAATAGTGTGTGGAACATTTCAATTGTATGACTAAAAGTAAATATTTGTGTGGTGGTGATTAATAATTCCAAATGTTTATGGTCGTAGGATAAAATACTGCAAGTATATGACACATATTGGAGCTTTCCATTTTGATTGCACCCCGCCTATAAATGAACAAAGAAGTGCGGTTTATGTCGATCCAATTTGATTGAGCTTTGTACTTGAAAAATGTATTAGTTCTGGTTATAAATTATTGCCCTTGAACTTAAAAAACTTGTAAACAAGATATGGGTTAGGTATGATATTTACTTACACATGCATGCAGACATACAAATCTCAGGCATGTAGACTTTCTGAACTGATATCTGACACACACACACTGTAGCCCAGAAGAGATGAAGAACCCTGGACACACACACACCCGAACACACTCATGTGCATGCACATATATATACACAAACACACACACACGCAAATACAATAGAAGAGTTGAAATTAATAAAACTAGGATTTTCTTGCTCATAACCCTAACACAACCAAAACTCACTAAAACTCACTAAGCAAGTCCAAGAAGATGCGATGACGTCATCGTACGAACACACATATGGGCACGAAATCGCTGGCCAGGCCAGCAACACCCTGGATGGGATTGCAGCAACAGGGGTGCCCTGGTTCAAATCCCACCCAAGATGTCCCATCTTCTTTACCTTATATCCCTTTACCTCGATGCACAAAGATTACAATCGTAAACCCATCTTAAGTCAAACACATCTTAAGGAATAGGGATTTCTAACAGTAACTTACGATGTATTTGCTATTTTCACAAAGACTTACAATCGTAAACCCATCTTAAGTCAAACACATCTTAAGGAATAGGGATTTCTAACAGTAACTTACGATGTATTTGCTATTCACAAAAGACTTACAATCGTAAACCCATCTTAAGTCAAACACATCTTAAGGAATAGGGATTTCTAACAGAACTTTACGAGTATTTTGTATTTCACAAAGACTTACAATGTAAAACCCATCCTAAGTAATAGGGATTTCTAACAGTAACTTACGATGTATTTGCTATTTTCACAAAGACTTACAATCGTAAACCCATCTTAAGTCAAACACATCTTAAGGAATAGGGATTTCTAACAGTAACTTACGATGTATTTGCTATTTTCACAAAGACTTACAATCGTAAACCCATCTTAAGTCAAACACATCTTAAGGAATAGGGATTTCTAACAGTAACTTACGATGTATTTGCTATTCACAAAAGACTTACAATCGTAAACCCATCTTAAGTCAAACACATCTTAAGGAATAGGGATTTCTAACAGTAATTACGATTGTTACTATTGTCTTATGATGGGTTCTTTGTGAAATCACCCCAGAACCAGTTTAGGGTTAATGGGAACATGGCCATATGTGACACGCGAAATATGGCTATTAAAGCAAGACATAACCAAATGAACATCATTCTCCTTTCTGTTTTGGTTTTGTATAAATTTAATTTTAATTTTACAAATGTGCCCTGATAATGTTCATTCCTTGTTCATTAATTTTTTGATAAGTTTATCAGGAAAAAATGCAACAAATCTGTTACCATTAAACATATCCCATTGTTCACATCAACTCACATTTAAGCATTCTATTTAGAAAATAATTGGTTGACAAACGCAATGCAATTGGTGTCTATCATTCGGCATTGTTCGTCAACAACAGAGAATTTGAACGATGCCAGACAATACAAAAGCATTCAATCAATAGCGCGCATTGTAGCAGTGCAGTGAAAAAAATGCCCTAGTGGGAACCGAGTATTCTCCTTACTCCCAAATCGCACTCTGTGCATTATGTTCCGTGAGTGGTATGTTATGTGTATATATGACCCAAAAAGCTATTTTTCCAAGTAGCAATATTGATCTATTATGCATGCATGTATTATGTGGTCATATAGAATCATCCGGATAAATATGATGGAATTGAGGACAAAGATGTTAACTCTTTTTCCTGTTGCACTTCTGGTGAAGACAGAGTATTTTGCCCGAGGGTTGTGTGTGTAGGTAACAGTTCATAGAGGCTCAGTTGCTTGTATGCCTTGCAGGAGTAAAATGGGCATAATAATGTTTGAATGCTTCCAACGTGAAAATATGACAGATATAGCAAGACCGATTACATCCAAAGCCTTTTGTTGGTTGATCTTGGAATTCAGTCTTTTAGCCAAACAGACCTTTATTTTTGAGAATCCAGGTAGATTTATGTTCATGTGAGATAAATAAGTAATAACTTCAGCCTGATTCTCAAGGCTTGCTTAATGTTTAATGACTAAGATGCTACAGAATTGGAAGGCCTTTGAAAGACTTCCAAGGTGATAAATGTTTTCCTTTTCTGTCATTGTCATCATTTTGCACCCCATATCATCATTTCTTTATTCTTTATATTGACCTTTTTCTTCTTAATATTTATTAATTTCCTTCATTTTTGTGCCGATTGTATGTTGTGCCTATTTTTGCGATTACCACAGTTTATTTTTAGCAGCAGAATGATTGTCCCCAGGCTTAATAGACTAAGGCTATGTTATTATTACAAGGATATCAAGTCCAACATCATTTGGCTCACTTGAATTCTCTTTGGTATACCTGAGAGTGCCCTCAAGAAAATGGGTTGAATGTCCAGATTTCCAATTCCCAAAACTCATAACTAATTCAAGCACTCATGCATGTATGCTGGTGTTCTTTATCCTCTTTGGAAGTGATCATTATGGGAAGGGGGGTTGGGATAATTTGAGGGGAAAAGGAGGTATCATCTTTGGAAGTGATCATTATGGGAAGGGGGGTTGGGATAATTTGAGGGGGACAGGAGGTATTTGTGAGGGTGGACCATATATAGTAATATTTTGTTTTGAAAACAACAAGATCAATGGAGGGATCATGAAATAGAATGTTCTGTAAAGGTAGAAATGGTATTTGTCCAATCCCCCTTTACCCTAACATAATGCAACATTCCCATCAAGATCCTTAATACTTAGCACAAATCTGAAGTACAAAATCCTCAAAGGTGGTGTAATTTGAGACCTGTGGCTTGAGAGTAGATGTCCAACATATGGGTGGGAATTTAAGTGATAAGAGCGAGCACTTTGTCAGTGATAAATTGTGGACTTGTCCTGAGTAATGGTCAGTCATATACTCAGGATATTCTGAGTCATCCTCACTTGATATTGTATTGGGAGTTTCACTCAGTTTATACCCCACCTATTGAAT
This sequence comes from Ophioderma brevispina, assembly GCA_023653785.1. Taxonomy (NCBI): domain Eukaryota; kingdom Metazoa; phylum Echinodermata; class Ophiuroidea; order Amphilepidida; family Ophiodermatidae; genus Ophioderma; species Ophioderma brevispina. Next base: position 29,823 of record JAMKCH010054988.1, on the reverse strand, counting down.
TTTTTCTAACTATCATAACATAAAATTTTATATTCATGAGTAATAACACGTGGCTATTTTAGATGAGAATTAGTGTGGATTTATGAATAATAGAATTAATCACAGCATGATGATTGTTCAGTTGTGCAAGGGTGATTACTGTAGCTGTAAATCATCACGATTCAGCTCTTTATCTCAAGCCCAGCCTGAAGCATCTCTAATATCTATCAGGGTGTTTATATTCAAGCTACTTCCACCTACTCTCTTACTAGGAAAAATTTAAATCGTTTACAATCTTATACCAATTTTCAAAGAAAAATAGAACCTTTTTGCATCTAAGATTTCAGGACTAGCACAATTGTCCATATTCACCAAATGCTCAACAAATTCCATCAAAATTTTCCTATATATTTGATAATCTCAAAAACTTCAGTTTTGTGTCGCCTGCCCAAGGCAGGAAGACACAAGAGCAGATACCATTAGCGTCCACATATGCATGGCTTCCATTGGAAGTTTTGTACAGGTTGCCATGTGGATCGTTAGAGATGAAACGCTCTTAAAATGCAAGTTTGTGGATCAGTATACGTCATTTTAGCCATGTTTCATCACTAACGACCCACATCAGTACCTGTACAAACCCTCCATTGAACATGCATTGTGGGAAGCTATTAGAAATCTTCTCTTGGAAGACACATAGGGATCATCACTTTGTCCACTGTTTGTTGTAGTCTTTTGTTGTAGTCGGTTGTTTGATGTCTTTTGTGCAAAAGGGTTAACATTTGCCTGTATATTCTCGAATACGTTGATGGATTTAAACCAAACTTGGGTCAGCAGGTTCAACATGGCCTCCCCCACCTTTTCATGAGGTCAAAGGTCACATGCCAAGGTCAAAGGTCATGTGAGGTCAAGTTGTAAAATTGGCTGCAAATGTAAAATTGACCTCATTTGAAAAGTTGAAGTTCAATTGGAACCAAACTGAATCATAGGTGCAACATGGGATCCCTCATTTGCTGATGAGGTCAAAGTCCCCCCCCCCCCCGCATACCTGGTCAAAGGTCATGTGAGGTCAAGTTGTAAAATAGGCTGCAAATGTAAAATTGACCTCATTTGAAAAGTTGAAGTTCAATTGGAACCAAACTTGAATCATTGGTCAACATGGGATCCCTCATTTGCTGATGAGGTCAAAGGTCGCATACCAAGGTCAAAGGTCATGTGAGGTCAAGTTGTAAAATAGGCTGCAAATGTAAAATTGACCTCATTTGAAAAGTTGAAGTTCAATTGGAACCAAACTGAATCATAGGTGCAACATGGGATCCCTCATTTGTTGATGAGGTCAAAGGTCACGTGTCAAGGTCAAATGTCATGTTAGACCTATCATTTTCACTAACCGCTATGGCAGGCGACACAAGCGGTCCGAGGACCATGTATTTTTTAATTTTAAAGGGTACCTCTTACCTGGAAAAAGGAAGGGTACCCTAAGAGACATTAAAATATCAGGTGAGCCCTGTGCATGGGAATTGGAAGGGATTCCAAATTCACCAAATGCTCAATAAATCCCATTTCCTAGATATTTGATAATCTCAAAAACTTCAGTTTTTAATTTTTTTTTAAAGACAGTTGAATTTTTTTTAAAGACATTTACAAAAATATAAGGTGAGCCCTGTGCATGGATAGGAAGGGATTCCTAATATTAATTACCTCCAAGTCCTATTGTGCATATCTAAAGAATACTGACCATAACAAATAAGTATTCATACTCAAATTTTATGTGAGGATGGGAGAGGAGTAAAGATAGTTACTCTATGGAGAAGAAATATTATTATTATTGATAACCCCTTGTGTCATTACAGGCACTATCAGTGATTTGAATCATTTCATGCTTTTTCATTGATCATGTGGTGTTTTAAGATCATCAGGGCAGAGGGTTTGCCCCAAGTATGGCCTTTTCCACTACATTTACAGAAAACCAAATAATTTGACTAAATGAGACCCTAGACCTTTTTTCAGTTATCACTACATTCAAGTTTGTATACTGTTCTGGTACTTAAACAAATGTGACAGTTGGGATAATTTGCCAAGAATGAAAGACCACTAGGGATAAGGATATATGCACATAATCTGGGAAATAGCAGCCTTATTATGCCATCATATCTCATGTAGTTCATTCTGTGTTGAGAATTGAACTCCTTGCATATAGCTAAAAATCAACAAGAGCAGTGTTGCATTTTAATGGTGGATGTATGCCTGCAGCTGAACTAAAAGCCTGTTTAATTCCATGCTTTGCAGACTCCCAGCTGTTGGTTAACTGCCGTACTCCCATCTTAAGGTGGGGGTTGTTAAGAAGCTGTCTTTATTTTGTGGGTGATTATATTTTGTAGATTTCACAACTCAGGCAAATTTGCGCAATCAAAATGGTGCAAAAAATATTTGGTTATTATAATGGCAATGATTTGTAAAAAATGGTGGAAAGTAAGATCTTAATTTCACAACAAGAAATGGCTGTTGGATTTTCTATACATCACTGTAATACCAATTAAGACTTGCAGACTTGAAATGACCTGCTTATGCAACACTGGATGAATTGTACATGTTTTTGTTACAAGTGGGTCACTTTTTCAAAAGTAGGGAGGGGGTGTATTTTGAACAGCATTTTCGCACACACACTTCCTTGTATGACCTTTACATAACCAAAAGCGCTATCCACCACAAATAACCATTATAGGGGAGATGAACACTTGGACTGGTAGGGGAATTCCCTCATTTTGCCCTAGTATAGCCAACTGTGGCTGTTCTCCTTTTGTTAAGAATAGCACCTGTTATATAGTTTGTCTCAAAAAGAAATGCCTTGGTTGGTGTATAGTGATGTTTCTGTCTCATTGATTTTTGTCAGTGTAAATCAGGACTTTGGCTTAAAATTTGCAAGCATTAACCTCATTCATAAATGTTATTACAGCACATATATTTGTATAATTACAAAATAGGTTAGAACTGACCCAAAACAAGGCACACAGACCATACCATTGAGAGGGAGTCCCAGCCTCACCTCTCGCAAACAGTGAGGCAATGTTAAGTAAAATGTATCACCAACATCTACTACCTTGTTAACTTGGCTGTCGTTCACCAAAGACAAAAGCTACCCATTAATTTAAAATGTAGGATAAAAATCTGGGGCAGAATTGTAGAACACACATTGTGTTATCCCATTAACAATTCCCAAATCTCTCTTATACATACAGTCACCTAAGTGTGGCAGTAAGATAACATTAAAAGGCAATATGTTATTACTAGGTTAGGTTCAGTCGGGTTTTGGTAATGTACTAAACTGTCAATTGGGCACACCGTGCTCGGGCAACTTCCATGATTGCCTGAAATAACAGTAGTTGTACTACTACTGTCACCTATTTCCCTGAAATCAGCGACGTTTGGAGTGGTTTCCAAGCTCGCCATTGAGATCCCCTTTAATGATCCTGCAGAGTCATAAATTGTGAAAAGCTTGACGCGAGCTGTCAGCGATCACTGATTAGGAATAAAAGCCTTGTAACTTGCGATATTTTAGCAAAGGCACACCACCGGGAGCCTGTCCCTCCCGTCGAGTGTCAACCTAAACTTGCCTTTTCCCGTTATTAAACAATCTCTCCGATCCGTTTTCCATATGGGGCTGTTGTCATCGGCGACCGGTCCCGGCCGTTGATTTATAGACTCTCTCTAATGGCCACCCTATCACAGTGGTTTCATCTTTCTCGTATTCTTATGTGTGCAGGGCACCGAGGGATTTAAGAATGCAAGACAGGGCACCTCCGTCGCTGGCCAGACTGTTGGCACGGCAGCCGCTAAGGTGAGTGCTTTCTTAAGCCTTTGCTTGCGTGTTGGCCGGACAGACAGATGACCGGCGGTCTAGTTGTAAACTGACCAGTGCGTGTTATAAATATCAATGTCAGGCAGACCGAAATTCAAGTCAAGTCACAAACGTTCAGTTTGGCAAGTACTAGATGCCTAGTCTTAAGATGACGGTTTGTGAGATTGACTAGTGGGAGTTATTCATTTAGGAAGAAATATGAAGGACGGAACGTTTGGAGTCAAAATTCTCAATTTTTTCTACATCTGTGGATTGAAGGCATTTTTGACCACATGATACTGATACAGTTCGGGTGCTTACAGATAGAAAGTGCAATTGAAATGCCGACGATATTAATATCTTAATAAACCTATATATTCTATATCAAATTGAATTCTTGAAATATGCATTTCCAAAAACTTAAATATGTCCGGTATCTATTTTTTGCATTTTTGAATTGGAAGAACGTAATATTGCAAGAAAAAATGTTTATGTGTATTTGACCGCACCCAGGTGAGATGAAGCCACCGACTCACAGTGTTAACAAAGAGGAAATGCCTCTAATACAAAGAGTCGTCATTGGAAACAGTTAATATTCTAATGCACAAAATAAAAGCTTTACCTTTCATGCCAGTTTGAAAATTTAGCATTTTTTTTTTATTCCTTGCTCCAACTGTTCAGCTGTGCGTATTGTTGCTCGTTGTTATCAAGCAACCCATCTGGAAATAAAAAACCCAAATTGTTTCACAATTAAACAAAAGAAAGCTTTGGATAGAAAAGAGTGAGATATTGTAACTAAAAATAGCAAAATTAATAACCAAAGCTGTAAAAAATGGTTGAGTCATCACATTTCTCTTTGGTGTAAATTTTCCCCCTCCAATTATTAACTAGACCGGCAATGTTTTGTCTTATGTGATACGCATCTTGCATCAGCGTCATTGACAAAGCACGCATCCAAAACTGGTGCCACACTGTGTAATTAACGACAAACACTAAAACTGATGGGGCATCCTCGGTAATTTGTATTAATCCTTAATCGTCTTCCCTTGGCTCTGCTACACATTAATATTTTGTTCAGAGGAAAAGATCACATATATACTTGACTGAACTGCCGTTTCATATTTTTCCCTTTCAAACCCCAGACATTATTATTCTCATTGTTACTATCAAGATTAATTAATTTTGGATGTGATGAACCCAGCCATTATATAATTGCTTTTTGGTCAGAAAAGGCATACTTGTTCCCTCCCCTTAAATGTAAGAGGACTTTACATTTGATTAATAAGAATGCGTACTCTCTTGTGCTATCTTTTTAATGTAAGATTACAGATATTTTAGTGGTTTTTTGTGTACATACAGGCAGCTTCTAGCCGAGGGAACACTTGCGTGTGCTCATCAAGGAGTAGGACCGGGTCGCCGGTAACCAATCTACTGAATCTCTGCATTCTTATCAATGTTTCCTTTTTTCTGTGGGCCATAGTTCCCTTAACCAATCCCCAATTTTTTTTTAAAGAACAATATTTACGGGCAACAAGGTGGGACGGTGGTATGGCAACAAGAGGTTAGTAAGGGTCTTGGATTGGTAATATACAAGGCTCAATTATTTTCCAATTCGTCAACACTGACATAATCCTGGGCTGTATGAGACCATAAAGCAGTGAAAAAAATATCAGGCCCTTCATGCCCCTCCCAAAAATGGCCCCCCAGAACTGCAGACCCCGCAACAATTTTCCACCTGCCTATTTTTTGAAGCCTTTTCCTGACTTGGCTTTCAACATTGTGCTTCTGAAAATATACCATATGGACTTTGCGTTGTGCCAGGTTTGTTAATGCCAGATTGTTAGCGTACAAATTGTTGCCTTTTTTGATAATTGCAATTATTTCATATCAAGTGCTGATATGTAAGCTGCTCTGGCTCTTTGAACTGGTTCCTCAAGTAACTAAGTTGAGGAATTCCTCAATTACTTTGAAGGATTCCTCAAGTGATAAAATAATAAAAAATATATTTGCCAAGATTTGTATTCAAGACAAACAAAAACAACACTATTTATTTATGTGTTAGTGGCAAATTTTAGAAACTTGTAAAGGTAATGTGAAAATTACAACATGCCCCAATTCTTGGATAGCTGATTGCTCAATGCATAAATCATTAACTCCTCTTAATTTTACAAACGATATTTAGAAAAAGAATTCCATTTTTTAGACTCACATTTGGGCCCCGCAATTATATTACAGAGCTGCAATATATTAGTGTGCCTGTAGGTGCCAAAGTTATGTCCTGGAGAATCTCGCGGGGATCGTGGGTGATAACTAATGCTACATTGAAGGGCATTGTTTGACAGATTAAGACAGACAGTACCTATTTAAGTGGAAATAAGGTGCAATAAGCTTTTACTCAGAGGGAGTCAAAAAGTGATCATGCTTGTGTATTTGGATACGCTCTGATACAGAAATAGAAAATATTTTAGTGCTTTTTGTTTGACTTTCTAGCAATGGTACAATCTCTTTCATTCCCCTCAAATTTCCAAAAGTAAGGAGGCACAATGGTAGACTTCCAAAGATCTCGGCAACCTCATCTGGGTATAAAAGATAATTTGATTCTTCAAACATTCCCAATGTGGCTCTTAAGAGGGGGGAAAACATCTGTGGGCGACAATTCGCCCTCTTCACGGCCAGTTTATGTTGCAAAGAATAAGTTAAGTACTGTGGGACTCCAAATGGTAGACAGTGTGTTAAAAGAATTGTGTGTGTTCAAAGTACAGATATTCTTCTCCCTCACTTCCCCTTTCTAAACTATGTTTAGAATTTTGCATATTTTATGAGTGCTATTTGTGTAGGATAGTTTTTTTTTGTGAAGGTGAATAGAAGGAGAAATCCACAATATTACTGTTTAATTTTGGCACATGTAGGTGGAGTACGTTACCTCAGTAATCATATACTATGACAACAGATTTTTAATATCTTAAAGAATAAGCAGTGGATTTGCTGATCCCAAACAGAAACAAATCATCAAATTCAATATTTTGATATTGATTGACATTTTTCTGATTTTAAAAATTATATTTGCACATGACAGCCAGGTCACAAATGGGGTTGCACTTCTCAATTTCAAAAATGCTATATTTCTACCCCTTTCTACCCTCATTTGAATGAATTACTTTTGTTTTCGAAATATCTCTTGGTGCAATATGACTTGAAGCACTTGAACACAATTTAGAACACTCCAAGTAGCCTGTGTAACATAGAATTGGACGGTCTTTTTTCAGAGATGGTGGACATTTTCTCTCAAGAGTGTCTTTTTGTAGCATTTTTCGGCCTATAGGCCTTGTTGCGATATCCTATAAAAAAGGCCAAGTTCCAATATTTAGTTGATTGTGATGGTGCATTGCATTTTGATTTGGCTGATCGGAGCAAATGTTTGTATCACAATATCGTGAAAGACCGATAAATTAAAATTGGAAATCCTGCTCTTATTAGCTTGGACACAGGTAAAAATTTTTTCAGTCAAGTTCTCATGTCCTTTTTCTGGCTTTTTTCTTTCAAAAAAAATTAAAATGGTGACTTGCTTCAAAGCAAAATAAAAGAATGGGCTTGTTTTTTGTCTTGATTTCTGCACAAATCACATATACCACTGCCTTAACAAAATTTTACTACTCATTTGGCTAATTTACAACAAAAAAACTTGGATTTTTTTTAACAATTTAAGGTGCCTTCCTTTCATAATGTGATTTATCTCCCTTTTAATAAATAGCTTAGTTTTAAACCATGAACCAAATGGTAAAAATTTAATTGCTTACAAATCCACTAATGCACATGTGAAATTGATTAATCTGCTTTTTGTCTTTTTCTATCTTGTGTCAGTAAAAGATGTGAGGGCTCTTTTTACAATTAATCAATGCACCTTTTGTAGCAAAAAATATGTTGGCAAAGTTGCTGGTATAATCAATAATATGTATTTTTCTGTTTTTTTTAACTTAAACCCTCAATCAAAGGCTTGCAATTGGGTGGGCTAGATTTAGTCTCCATCACAAGACGTACAGGAATACCATGCCTGTGACAAAACACTCAAAGCAAGAAGATTGTGACGAAGGCTAGCTTCTTTCCTATTCACAGACAATTAAGCAGATTTTTTTCCCCTTTCAAATTTCCTGGACAAAACACACTATTTGGCTTTCTATTTTAGTTTCACAATGCCACATAGAACAAACAAAGATTTGGTTTCCAAAAAATGTATTTTTTTCAGTCGGAACTCATTTATTTTGGCCTGTACTTTTATTTTGATTTTGTCCAGTTGGTTATAGATTGATAATAATAATTCAATATTCTGGTCCATTTGCCATATTCTACTAGTAACATTTATAAATGTTACTACTTCAATTTAGGTTATGGGTGACCACTTCAGCATGTTGGTGATATTTTTGGCCAATATCATGTATTTGCCCACAAAATGCAGAATTTTGAGGAACATTTGAGGAATTTTCTGATACTGAACCAATCCCCCTGTTCATGGGTGGCTTTCATTATGGAGCATTTATTATTATTGGTAGTTTTTGCTCCCCTTAGCAATTTCGTATCAGATTGCTATCAGTGCAAACAAAGTCGTAGCACATCTGCAGATTTGAAGAACTGTGAAATAATTTGTGGACAATGTGTACATTGTATAAATTTAGATGAATACCGACAAGAACCAGCATTTTTTTATTGGGTCATAAGTTTCTGCAAATTTAAATGATTTAAATTATTTTAAGGCAAAAAATCTAAATTCATGGCAAGCAAATTTTGTGAATTATATGATCTGTCACTACATTTGCAAAAACATCTTTGCAAATTAAAGTTATTTCTCAGACATACTGTTAGATAGTTGCCAAATTACCATCAAATATGTGTGTAAAACTTTGTTTAGTTCTAATAATTTTGAGCCAGTGGTGTTGACAGAAACTCTGTTCAGTTTCACGTTAGCAGAGGGTTATGCCACTGCATTTTTGGTTGGGTAGAATTGAAATCCATGTGCGAGGCTGTCCCGAGTTGCAGGATATACGCACGGCAAAAAGAGCAAGCAACAATCAGAACATAAGCGGGAATGCCGAGATGTATCGTGACATTCACCCTCTAAAAACTGCAGTTTCTGATTAGAGCCACTATCACAAGAGACTCTGTTTCTGATCTAAATTTGAGCTTAATTCATACTGCATATTTAAGTGATGCATGTACAGTGTTGCAAAGTTAGGTAAAGAGTTGGGTTACTTACAAGGCAAAGACTGCATGATTTACGTGATGTCTATCACAATTGACGTCAGACGGCAGTATATGTGTGTGTGTACCTGTAAAAATGTATCCAAAGAAGGTGACTTTTTAACCTCCTGGGCACTATCTGCACTTTATATTACATCTGAACACATTATGATTGGGTACTTTGAAGGTAATATCATTTATGAGAAAATCAGAGGTACTTTAAGAATGTTGGTATGGCTTACACAAAAAAAAAGTTTTTTAAAAAAAAAAGGGGGGGGGAAAGCACCATTTTTGATTGGTATAGAGGGTATCTCCATGTTGTAGTCCGTAATTGCATCAGGATTGTATCATAGGTGGTAGTGCACAAGGGGTTAAAGGTTTCCCAATCATACTTTGCTCAGATAAAAAAAGGTGGGAATTATTCGGTTTTTGGTAGTCGTGCATAAAATATGCCATTCTCCGCTGCATCCTTATTGAAAGGGCGCGTCACATGCACATTGCGCCTGTTGTATCGAGTTGCGCCAGTTGCTATTCTTTGTCAGTTCACAAAATAAAGAGAGCCGACAGTTGGTACCTATCAAAGTATAGCGTGGGGCCATCTCAAGAACCACTCACCTGAGCTAGGTGGTTTGGGATGTAGAGTGTATTTGTGATGTGCATACCAAATGTTTATGAAAGTATATAAGTACGACATTTTTTGTGAAAAATTTTGCAACAATTTTTTTATTTTTTGAAATTTTGGACAAAATGTATAAGCATTAGACTATTTTGTTGGCTCTGCAATTAGTTTACAATGTGGTCTCAGTAATGAAACTGGCAAACCACAAAGAGTCATATAACAGTTTCTTGAAGCAAAGGATGTGAGTACAACAATTTTGTAATTACTTTAATGTTTTGTGATGCGTGTGTAAGCAGTAAGAAACATGTTTCAGTTTTCAGACAATGAGGATATAATAAAAAAAAACCCAGGGCATGACGTTTGCAATTTCATTGATATAAAAAATGCAGTTCTCACAATTCAGTATTTGTGTGTGTTCATGCGGGGTTACTAATGGGACTTTAGTGAAGTGTGATGATTTCCCTGCGATAAGTTGACTGTTTTTGGTTGTGATTGCCTGACCAAAGATGGTCTCATAAATTTGAAAAAAAAAGAGAGAAAAATGAGTAATTAAAATAAGTGCAAATTTAGGCAGTATGTCATATAGGCAGTATTTCAAAAATGGAAACTCGGTGGAGAGATGTAAAAAAAAAAAAGTAGTGAAACATGTCTTTTTTTTTTTTCCATCTCTAACCTAATTTGATGGGTTATGGCCAAAAATCCAAAATCGTTTGTTTTCAGCGCGCTTTTTCGAGTTCCAATTTTAATTAAAAGTGAGTTTTTCTTTTGCAATGATTATTTGGAAAATATAGTACATTTTGGAGTTAAAAAAACATGCCTAATTGTGATACTTAAGTGTTTGGAAATGCTAAGAATTGATTGAAGGACAAGAAATTATGTGTGACCCTCGCTTGTTATCAAATTTGGCTTAACAGTAGATTGTTGAACTTCACTGTCATACTCTCGTGCAGCTGTGTTCTCAGTCTGAGATTTTAAATGGTTACAAACACAAGAGGATGAAAGTGCTATAAATGTAACTGCAGTATTTAATGATTGACTGGGAGTGGCAAAATATGGCAGTGGTGTTTACGAAGTTCATAATTAGAGTTGGGAATCAGTTACTCTAATTGGACTTCTCACCAATTTTAGGTTGCTATCTTAAGATATGCCTGCTTTCTGTGCATTATCAAGTGTTTGGTTAAAGCAAACACCTTAATTTGCTAGAATTGCTACTACAAAATATATGAGACTTATGAACAAGGTATTCTTCCATGAATCTGAGTTTAATAAAATGAAACCAAAAATATTGAATATTGTGCGCTGTTGTGTGTTTGTCTTCTATTTTCACTATGTACGTGGTTGAAGTGCAGGCTATTTAATTGTAATATGAGGATTAAACTTCAAAGGTACTCCTTGAAGGATTCCAAATTGGTGGCGAAGAAGTGTCAGTGTTGAAGACTGAAGTGGTGATCTCCAGCAGCCATCATGGTGATGATCAACATATCAAAGGCTTTTTCCCTAGCTGGACTTTCTGTGGCTGTCGTGTAAGGCTAAATGGTTAAAGAACCTCCACACAACCACAGGGAAGTTTTGCGAAAGGTGATAATAAATATGAACAAGAGGAGTACCAGATGGAGATGGAGGAGGGCTGGATGGATACACAGACAGACAGGATGCATTATCACAAACACTCATCAAGGCATCAAGGCTGTAACAGAGAAGTCTGAATGTGAACTGAATTGTCAGGATGGGAGGGGACGATGTGTAGACATGATTCCCACTGTATCGTACTACTGCGCCTTACTCTGTAAACCTAGAAGTACCAAAGTAAAATTAATCGATTTGCGCTGCGCAGCATTACGCGCCTTACTACAAAACGCCACTTATACACGCGCTTAGGGGCAGTCTAAATCGCGCGCGATTTAAGACAAGCGCATGATGTACGAACAAAACAAATCTCTTACACAGATACACAAAATCTGGTCATATAAGGGATAATACAGCATCTTGTAGAACCTGTGTGGGGTTATTGAGTACTTTGTAACCTTCAAGATTACAGAGTTATAATTGTGAATGGATTCTGGAATGTGTTCATTTTCTCAAAACTGGCAAATGTCTGTTTGATTGATAAAAAATGTCACAAAATTGCCATTTCAGCAGAATACAAACACTAGCAAAGAAAACCCAAATTGATGTAATATGTCTTTGCGAAACATTCTGGGTGATGAAATAGATTGATAGTAATATAAATATTGTGATTATTATTATACAGAAAAATGACAGCCATTTATGAAACAATGATGGAAACTAAACGAGGAGGTGTTGAATTTTATATCAACAAGTGTTGTAACCACAAGATTAGATATGATTATTTTCTGATCAGCTTGAACTTCTTACTATTGAGATTAATGTATTATAAGAAGGAAGCCTTTTCTTGTCGATGTGGTATAGGGGTACCATGGTTCCTGTATTGAATTATTTGATCACCTTGTACACCTTCTACAGATTATTGATTCTGAGGTAGGAGTACATTCTAATGGGGGATTTTTTAATTGTGATTTGCTTATCTTGCACACCCCACTGTTTACACAAAGTTTAAAAACTTATAGATATTTGTGCAAGTTTTAATCGTTAACCAGCATTATTAAGGAACCTACTCGAATGACTGAGACAAGTGCCACACTGATTGACCTTGTTTATGTTCAAGTAATGATATAAAGCTTTTGAAATTCAGGGGTCATCCACATAGGAATTAGTGATCATTCAATAACATATGTTACTTGGGGTAAGGCTAGAATACTAATAGGTAATACTAAGGATAAACAGGAAGCATTAAAAATAAAGATCCACGTTCCTTATACTAAATTTAATTTAATTTTTCTTTTTTTATATTAAAACAACATTCAAAGTTTGAATTGGGAATTGTAAACAATAGTGGTGATATTGACAATTCTGCTCAATGTTTTGAATCACTCTTTTTTGAGTATTGTTGGTAACATGAACCTACCTATTAAAAGACACAGAGTTCGTAAAAAGGCTCCATGGGTGCTTACTAATGGAAATCGTTGACATGATTCGGAGGGAGACAAATTAAAAACTAAATGCGATTCGTTCAAACCAGAGCACGAGAGCTGGGAATCATTTCGCAAAATTAAAAATAAAACTAATAAATTAATAGAGATAAGAAAAGAGAATTTCTCACAAACGGATTCACTGAAATAATTAAAATAGTATCAAAAAAAACTTGGGAGCACTTGACATGTCATCCCATCTAAAAAAAGGACACAGGAAATGTTATGAAATCAAAACTAATACAGGTCAAGTTGACGTGAAGCTAAAGATAGTTGAAAATGCACTAAAGAATTACTTTGTAGACATTGGACCTTAAACTGCAGGGAAACTTAAAGATAACGAGTTCTGTAGGATAACGCACCTATTGATGAGAACTGACAATAATGGGCCACATTTTGATTTGGTTTCTGTCACTCATGAATATGTCCTTAAACAATATTAAAATTTAAATGACAAAAAGGATAATGGTCTAGATATATCTTCTAGACTACTTAAATTGGCTGCACCAATCATTCACACCAGTAATTACTCACGTAATTAATCCTTCTTGCACACTGTAAGTTCCACCTGCTGGAAAAGAGCTAGAGTAATCCCAGTTTTCAAGGCTGGTGACGTGCGAGACTGTAACTATAGGCCTATCTCAATTTGTGGTTGTTGTTGTAATTTAAGATTGCTGAAAGAGCTGGTTTTGATCAACTTTATAAAACTACCTAAATGTAAATAATCTGGTATAAATAGTAAGCAGTCTGGCTTTCGCACTCTCATTACCACTTTCTACTGCCTTTAATATTAAAGTAACTGAGGACTGGTATGGGGAAATAGATAAGGTAAAATGGTTGGTTTATGCCCACTTGATCTTAACAAAAAAGCATTTGATACTGTAAATCATCCAGGTTCTAAATAAAACTTAAATTGTATGGAATAAAAATATTGCAGGAAATGGTTCAAAAGTTATTTTAAGTGGCGACTCATATACTTCCGTCAACGGCATACTTTCTGGATGTTGCAATATAGTGGTGGAATGCTCAAGGCTCAATTGAGGTCTCTTTTTCTTATTTATATTAATGATTTGCCTAACTACTATCCCATTGTTAAAGTTAGTATGTAGGTGTGATGCCCACCATTATCATTATGTTCAACTCAATTGATGATATTTCAAAATGTATTAATGAAGATCTTCAAACTTTAAACAAATGGCATGAAAGTAACAAATTAAGTCTTAAGTTGATGAAGTCGAATTTATGTTTCAGTTCAAGACAGCGTTTATATAAGGTTACAGATCAAATTAATGAATTGTCTATTCAAAGTAATAATGTCAGTCTTCAAAGAGTGCAGAATTTAAAAGCTTGGGAGTTATCATTGATGAGAACAGACATGGAATCAGCAAATTGAAAATGTTCGCAAAAATCACTTAAAGGCATGTTATGTTTAAAAAAAATGAAAGTTCACTTTTTCCAAATGATATCTTAACTACTCTCTATAATGCCCATTATCCTGCCACACTTCGACTATTGCAATGTTGTTTGGGGGGAAATTGTGTGTACACAGTAGCTAATCGTATTCAGATTATACAGAACAGGGCAACACGTAGAATATGTGTGTAGCCGGGATCCCCTAGGCATGAAAGTTAATCACCGTGGTGGAAACGCATTTTCTCATAGACAAAGTGACAATTGTTCAGCTCTTGGTTTCAAAATTTTGAATGACATAGCACCTCCATATCTTTCGGATTTTTTCATTTACTAGCAATAAATATAACTTTCGTCACAGCATGGTAATGTTAAAATTCCGCAACCCAAACGGAAGTGCAGAGTACAAGAGCGTAGTCTATCCTTACAGATGGTGCATTAATTTGGAACAATCTTGATGCTAAACTTCAACAATCAGCAACATTCAGTATATTTAAGAATAATTTAGCACATTTCATATAAGCCGTGTACATGATTTTCTTGGTTAAATTTTGTGGTTATACATGCATTGTTATGTACCTTTGTAATTGTTGTAACCACGGCCATAGTGAAAAACAGCCTTATGGTTTGAAAACTGGGGCTCCGTGGTAAAATAAAGTTGAATGAATGAATGGAAGAGTAAACTGTAGAAACAATTTCTAGGAAACCTTATAGAAGTTTTCTGGATTTTTTTAGGTGAATAGAGGGACTAAAAAAGTGTTTGAATGCTTATGGACTGCTATAGTCAAGATTGAGTTAATCACCTGTGGATGAAGCCATTTTGATTGCTGTGGTTCTTACTCACTTTTGTTTGCCACACTTTGGAGGCAAAATGTACCAAAAATGATGTAGTATGTATATGTATATTTCCATAAGGTGACCAACTTAGATGGACACAATTTTCAGCAATAAGTCCTAAACTACATGTGTATTTTACATGGTGATTTAACCCTAATCCTAAACAAACCCTAACTTAAAAGGGTTAGAGTATTGGTTATTTAACCCTAATCCTAACCAATACCCTAACCCATTACAAGCTAGAAAAAGTAGGTCAGAAAAAATGGGTCACGGTATGGAAATGCCCCTATTGTGTCACATTGTTAAGGGTTTTTTTTTTTTTCTTTTAAAAAAAAAAATTTTTATTGGTCAATTATTGTTAGACACACTTAGGAGTGGAGTCTGTACTTCACAGTGAAAGTGTAGGAGGGTTAAGCACTAGGTTAACTACCTAAACATCTGGAATGCTAAAATACGATATTGAAGTGTTCAATTGTAAACATTGCAGGTTTAAGAATATATGTGTAAATTTGTATAGTTTAAAACCACAATGTATACAGTTTCTTACGACAATTGTTCAAACTTCCATGTTAGAATCTGAACACTTGAACATTCTTTAGTGTATCTTGTGAGT
Source organism: Ophioderma brevispina (assembly GCA_023653785.1). NCBI lineage: Eukaryota > Metazoa > Echinodermata > Ophiuroidea > Amphilepidida > Ophiodermatidae > Ophioderma > Ophioderma brevispina. The sequence goes on along the minus strand of JAMKCH010054988.1, from coordinate 14,248 downwards.
GTTAGTTTTGGTGTTTACTTTAAAGGCTTAATTACTGTAGATCAGAACCGATGAAAAGTCTGAAAACACCCAACACTGAGGAAACTTACCTCTTGAGATTTACAGTAGAGCAATGTGATAATTCCATCAGTGTAGGTATTTAAGGTGTTGTTCTCATTTGTCTTTTGGGACCCCCCTGATGTACCCATAAGTAGTCATCGATTTTGATATCAATGAAAGGCCGTATTTTCTCTCATTGTCGCCCTGAATTTGATCCCTCGAATCCATTTCATTCGCAAGTATAAACAAAACACAACCGATTTAATGGTTAACCTCAATAATTAGCACAGTAGTGATAGGCCCTTGCATATGCATTCGTGCTTCTTACACCTTCAAAACTGCAAGTTTGTTTCCCATGGTATCTTGATGGGTTGTATGTGTCAAGTGCCATCTCTCAATTAAGTACAGAACACAATAGACGTAATTCGGAACAAGCACCTTTAACTTGGGGTAATGTGAGTCATTGTCTATTGTCTTTGAGATTGTGAAGAACGGTAACATTTAAGATAAGAGCAGCTCATATGCCATGGTTACAACATAGTATGATAAAGATACAGGTTGGTTAAGTGTACTCTCTCCTGTTTTATTTTGAAAAAGAAATCGTTGTTTCAATATGCAAGGTAAAAATCCAGCTGGCTTTAAACAAATATTTTCTAAAATTCTAAGAACCTTCAGTTTTGGGCTGATTTTTTAAGAAAAAAATCTTACCAATCCATCACTAGTACAGTACAAAGTAGTGATTTTGGACACTATAAACAAAATTCCTATATTAATCATTAACCAAGAAATGTTAGTGTTATCTGAATAGAAATCAGCTGCAGGAGTTAAACTGTCATAATATATTGTGAAAACTTGCTAACTACAAAGTTGTCCATAACATTTTAGTAGGTTATAAATGCGAATACTATTCTAGCCTCGAAATTTGGGAGAAGAGTTTTGAAACATGTTTTTCTGTAGTTTGAGGGTGCTGACATCAATTTTGTTCCAACCTCTGGGAAATGTGTGATTTTGTAAGGCTTATTAAGATTCGAACGAAACAAACAGGCTCAGTGCACCCATTGTATTAAACGCGCTTATTCCGTTCTCATCATTTTATACTATGACGGAATACAGCGTGTAATCCAATGGGTGCACTGAGCCTGTTGCGTTTCGTTGATAAATAAGCCATTTGGTTAAAATAATGGGATAGATTAATACCGAGTAAATTTTGAATTGGTCACATTGTGTTTAAATGCCACCATGATTGGTCTCATGGTAGGGATTAAAAGGTATGGGTCTAAGGTTGGTTCTCCGACCTTATAGTTCAAAAACGTTATTGCCCATTTTTGGTCTAATTCCAATTTTGGTCTAATAGCATATGGTCTAAACCCATATTGTCTAATAGCAATTTGTCTAATAACCATTAAGTCTAACATCCAATGTATCTAACAACCAAAATATCCAATAGCCATTTGGTCTAATGCCCAGCTAGTCTAATGCCCAGTTCGTCTACTAACCATTTTGGTCTAATAACCACAACACCATTTGGTCTATTTGCCCTTTTTCCCATTTGTCTAATAGCCATCTTGTCTAATATTCATTTTTCTAATATCCATTGGTCTAATACCCCAATTGGTCTAATATCCATTTGTCAATATCCAGTCTGGTCTAATATCCATCTTGGTCTAATATTCACGTGGTCTAATATCCATTTGGCTAATATCCATTTGGTCTAATGTCCCCCTGGTTCAATATCTTTTTGGTCGAATACCCATTTGGACCAGTTTGACATTAGAGACCACATGGTATTAACCAAATGGGTATTATTACACAATGGATATTAGACCAACTGTGATATTAGACCAATTGGCATTAGACGAAATGGATATTAGCAAACTGATATTAGACCCATGGTTATTAACACTTGCTAGCCAAATCGGTTTTTATATACGCTATGGAAATATTAAGACGTTATGAGATTTAGACCAATAATATGAAGACTACTGTCTATTCATATCCATGGTTATTAGCCTAAATGGGTTATTAGAATAAATGGTAATTAGACCAATTGGAGTTAGCCAAATGCCATTAAGACCACGTGGATTATACCAAATTTTAATTCACCAGTTAACCAGGTCCAAGCCCTGTTAAGGTTCAAGTTCATCTGGGGTTAACTTCCCAGTGCTGTGGCTCCGATTTTTGTTGAAACTGGTGGCAAATTGACTCCGTCTTGTATTATATTACAAGATTTGACATTTGGTTGCGGAATTAGTGGGCAAAAGGTAACAAGGGTCAAACATGGTTGATAGGGGGGGGCACCAAAACTTGACCGAGTGTTGCCCAAAGAATAAAAAATGGCATTTTTCTGCTTCACGTATGACCAAAGAGCAATAATTTGATACCAGATTCAACAAAATTGAGCATTGGATAATGTTTCTCAGGAATGACCTTGAACATTATCAAGGCTGTAACGAAGGTTGAACCTTGACGCCACACCTTTTAATCCCTAGAGACCATTAACATCCTACGTCACTTCTTTAGTTGACTGCCAATCATGCCTGCCATCGTTATGGCCCATAGTAATTAAAACTCAACGATAAAATGCCCAGTGTTTAACAGTCAGTCGACCTATTTCAAGTTTCCAGGCCCTAACATGTTACAAACATTGTGTTACTGGTCTATAAGAGACAAATACATAGGTGTACATCTAAACACCATTTGACTGATTTCAAAATTTACCCTGATACAAAATTTGATTCAAGCACACTTAGAACATCTTTCAACCACCTTCCCCAACTGAGAGAATAGGATTACCTCTGTTTGCTGTTGATCACCTGCTTTCACATCAGCACAGGATTACTTTGGTATATTACGTCCATGGTGCATGTCCAGGGGGAATAGCTGTCTGTGTGTGTGGTAAAACTGTTAACCCTGCACTTATGGATAAGACTCTTGGATGCATTCCAATTCAACTTCATAATTGGTTATAAATGAGAGAACATGTTGAACCATAACCATTTGACCTTATTTGCTAATTTATGATGGGGAAGGCTATTTTCATTTTCTTTTTCAAATTTGGCCGATTCAACTGAAACTCGGGTGTGTGAAAAATAATTTGGTAGAAGGTTGAAAACATAGTCTAAAATGAAAATGAGGTTATCCAGGGTCAAAGGTTTATCAAAGAGGTCAAATTTTTTTTTTGTACATGTTTAAGTTCCTATTCACAAGCCGCAACAGAAAGTGAACAGGTGCATTCAGAGAGAAGGCTGTATTTTTTTTAAATTTCTGTTTCCCACTGTCAGTGGACATGCCTTGGTTTCTGTTGAGTTACACATTATGATATAGTCCATTTCTCTACATCCGTGCAGTGAAGTTGAATTGGCATGTCATCCATGACGCAAGCTTTTCGCACAGTTTACTGTTGCGACCATCAAATCTCGCGCTGACGTCGCCGCACAGAAGGTAGGGAAATGGAGTACGTTTAGTAGCTGTCTAGCCATCCTTGATTGGACATTCCATATTGATTAGTTAATTCCCAAAACAAAAATTAGACAGACTAGTTGCAGCATGAGCAGAAGGGGCACAAGCATAAACAGAGCTAGTGCAAAATAAGTTGGTATATATTTTAATTTGACGGCTTGATGGATCTGGAGCAAAAATAACCGACTCTTAATTTGACATTTGTAATTGCATTGTAATTTTCCAAAGAACAAATTCAATCAAATAGTCCCATTTAAAAGATACCAAGTTACAGCACTTGATGATGATTTCAATTAAACTATGGTATGTTGGGCTTGTAAATGATTTCAATTTGGAGTTCCCACCAGTACAGATCTAAAACAAAGATCAATAATGTGGGGTGTTTGAGGTCAAACTGTACGTATGTTGCACAATATACACTAAAATATCTGGGATATTCACAGGCAAAAGTCAAGTCGGAATTTTATACGCACGTATAGAGATTTCAGAATCAGATGACTGATACCTGCCGTGTCTTTAATACAGGAGCAAACCACTTGCAGGTTATGTTAGACACCATGCCAGGTAACCAAAAATACCAAATTATGAATTTTGATTATTTTTTTAGTTTATGTGTCAGATAATTAGCAAATCACTGATTATCCCTTTAAAGGGGACTCTATCTCTCACCCATTACTGCTATATTGTAATAAAGTGATCCACCCGTTCTACCAAAAATGTCCATAAATGCCATATTTGACACAAGTTGGCAAGAAGACTGTATATGGTTTGATATTGCTACAATAAAACAAGTAATTTGTGTGACTATATATTTAGAAGTGCACCCTAAACAGTATTGATAGATAATGGTTTTTGTGACCCTAAAGATATGTTCATATAAACATGCCTGTGACCCTACCTGAACAGGCCGTAGTTGCTTATTGTACCCTGTCTGTTAGACACTATCAGTGTTGTTTTGAAAGAGTCAAATATTTGAAATTGGCAGGAATAACTTAAAAGTGAAGGATACGTCTGTAGAATTCTCAAAAATTATTTTTACAACTGAGAAATCATCAAGAAAAGAAAGAAAGAAGAACGCAGTGTTTGAAGTATGAATCGCCATTTAATTAGTTAGGCGTTGCAGTAAGTGTCCATCCCAACCGGACGTAATGATTGAAATATCCCATTCGCCTTATAGGGTGATGCCACTTGCCGGTTGGCCTCCGAAGCTGAATTTAGCTAAATTTCAGCTCCCAGCTGCCAAATTTCTCAAAATTTCAGTTCCCAAGCCCTAATTGGAGACAAAATCCGTTCCCAAGCCCCCAAGGTCGGAAAATTGGGGCCAGCACATCCCTTTTCCCTTGAAAAAAATTTGAGTTGCCCCCCCCCCTCGGGTGAGGTTACCTATACTTGTTACAGACAATTGATTTGTGATGATTGTTTTTTTTATTTTCTGATTTAGCAAATCATGATAGTGCTCTTTATATATATATATAGATATATAGTATATATATTATTATTATATAATATATTATATATATATATATATAATATATATATATATCTATATATATACACCTCCATGGTGCATGTCAGGTGGGCATCGGCTGTCTGTGTGTGTGGTAAAAATGTTAACCCTGCACTTATGGGCTCACGACTCTTGTATGCATTTACCAATCAACTTCATACTTGGTATAATGATAGAACATGTTGAACCATAACCATTTGACCTTATTTGCATATTTATTATGGTAATGGGCTAATTTTCATTTTTTTTTTCAAATTTGGCCGATTCAACTGAAACTCGGTGAAAATAATTTGTGTATCAGGTGAACATGTTAAAAATGAAAATGAGGTTATCCAGGGTCAAAGGTTATCAAGAGGTCAAATGTTACATGTTTACGTTCCTATTCACAAGCCGCAACAGAAAGTGACATGTGCATTCAGAGGAAGGCTGTATTTTTTTTTAATTTTCTGTTCACTGTCAGGTGGAAGATTGCCTTTGGTTTCTTGTTGAGTTACACATTATGATATAGTCCATTTCTCTACCTCCGTGCACATAACCATGACGCAGCTTTTACGCACAGTTTACTGGTGCGACCATCAAATCTCGCGCTGACGTCGCCGCACAGAGGTAGGGAAATGGAGTATAGTAGCTGTCTAGACCACTCCTTTGATTGGCCATTCCATATTGATAGTGTACTTTCCAAACAAAAATTAGACAGATAGTGTGCAGCATGAGCAGAAGGCAAGCATAAACAGAGCTAGTGCAAATAAGTTGGTATATTGCTGATTTGAAGCTTGATTGGATCTGGAGCAAAAAAAACCGACTCTTTAATTTGACATTTGTAATGCATTTTAATTTTCCAAAGAACAAATTTCAGTCAAATTGTCACCATGTTAAAAGATACAATGTTACAGCACTGATGATGATTTCAATTTAAAATATGGTAATGTTGGGCTTGTAAATGATTTCAATTTTGAGTTCACACCAGTACAGAATAAACAAAGATCAATAATGTTTGTGTTTGAGGTCAAACTGTACAGGTCATGTTGCACAATATCACACTTAAAATATCTGGGATATTCACAGGCAAAAATGTCAAGTCAGAATTTTTATATGCACGTATAGAGATTTCAGAATCAGATGGAATGTACTGCCGTGTCTTTAATACATGGAGCCAACCACTTGCAGGTTATGTTAGCACATCCATGCCAGTAACAAAAATACCAAATTATGAATTTTGATTATTTTTTGTTTGTTTCAGATTAGCAAATCACTGATTATCCCTTTAAAGGGGACCTCTCATGCTCTCACATTACTGCTATATTTTAATAAAGTGATCACCCTTTCTACCAAAATGTACCCTAAATGCATATTTGCACAAGTTGGCAAGAAGACTGTATTTTGGTTTGATATTGCTACAATAAACAAGTAATTTGTGTGAGTATATATTTAGAAGTGCACCCTAAACAAGTATTGATAATGGTTTTGTTACCCTAAATGTATATGTTCATATAACATGCCTGTGACCATACCCTGAACAGGCTGTAGTTGCTTATTGTACCCTGTTCTGTTAAAGACACTATCAGTGTTGTTCTGAAAGAGTCAAAATATTTGAAATTGCAGGAATAACTTAAAAGTGAAGGATAAGTCTGTAGAATTCTCAAAAATTATTTTTACAACTGAGAAATCATCAGAAAAGAAAGAAAACAGCAGTGTTTGAAGATATGAATCGCCATTTAATTAGGTGTTGCAGTAAGTGTCCATACGGACAGTAATGATTGAAATATCCGATTCGTCCTTATTAGGTTGTTTCAGTCTTATCACTTGCACGGTGTCGGTGTGTGAGGTTACCTATACTTGTTACAGACATACAAAAATCTGATTTATGATGATTTTTTTTTAATTTTCTGATTTAGCAAATCATTGATAGTGCCTTTAAAGGGGAACAAAACCCTAAATATTCGATCAGCATAATTATGTTTATGTTTATATATATAACCGTCCGAATAGAAGTAATTTCAGTCTCTCAAACCTATTCCCTCTAAAAAATAAAAGTATTATTTCATTGTTCATAGGGGTATCCATTTTGACTTTGGGATGATGTAGCCCAGGCCCACCAAAGAGTGCCGTGAAACGGTTATACAGGTGTCCTACATTGAAATACATGTAAACACTAAAACATTTCTTTGCGATGGTGAATTGCGGCTATTCAAAATATTCCGTGTGTATTGAAAAGGCACTACAGATCTATGCATTTGCTCAAGTTAAATGGGCTAATAGGTAGGATTAATTTCTTTGATCCCAGTGCGCGTAGTAGTTCTACACTGTGTATTAGCACAGAAAACCTGGCTGAAAACGTATTTCTGCCATTCATTGGACCATTCACTTTTCACGGCAAGTAGAAGATTTTCTATTTGACTCACTTTATAATCCGATGAGATATCTGGTCCATACAAGACATTGCAATGTGCATCTGTCTATAACAATTGATTTTCTGCTAATGAAATGCACGCAGAATGTTTTCAATAGCTGCCATTCATCACTAAGAACAGATGTTTTGATGTGTGAACATGATGCTTCATATGTATGAGGCCTACATGAGTGCTTTGCCGGCACTCTGTGATGGGCCTAGGCCTACGTCATCCAAAGTAGTGTTTATGCCATTTCATTCCTCTTTTAGGTATAAAGTATCAATTTTAATCAGTGTTCAAACGATTCACCAGCATTCAAATTACCACACCCTAAACAAGTAATACCATTGTAACAAACATACCCTAATTTAGTTTCTGATGATTTTTGATTTTTGATACAACTAAACAAGTTATCCTAATGTACATGTACACCGCTTGATCGCTAAAAACTACCCTAATTACGCTGTTTTTGTACCTGAGACTGTATCCGTGCCGATGGAATTTACGTGGCCCCCAGGGATTATACAATACATAGCCTGAATAAGCCCTGTATGATGATTCTCCATCTATCTGTCAATGTTAGTAATGTGCTTGCACCAATCCTTGATGGATATTTATGTCACTTGGTGTGAATGATAGTAGGTGAGGGATAGATGGTGTTAGAAATTGGGGTCAAAAAGGGTGATGTAGAGAGTCATGTAATAATAAAAATAAATGAGGGCATGGCTGTCAAAAATGGTTTCTTAAAATAATGCCTTGATAGAAAGGCATGGAAATTTTTCAAAGTGCTCGAAATGGATCTGGGGGTGTATTGCATGGTCCAGGCGTTATAAATCAAATGGATCCCTGAGACGTCTCATGGAAGCACAGAGGAATAACTTCTAATCATGCCCTCTACATAGTAACCCACCCACAGGTTTTAAAGGCGCTTTTCCCATTTATGTCTGTGGTTCTTCGCTACTCACCACCTTGACTCATCACCATCCAAAGTCATGGGAAACCAGAAACAGACTTGCACTTTTAATTGTAGAAGAAGCAATAATGCATATTGCAACATCCCATTCACAACTGTGCTAATATTGATGCGTCAACCATTAAAACAGCAGTTTTTTGTCTCTATTTGCGCGAAAGAAATGGATTTGGAAAGCTGAAATTTCAGAATGACAACACCTAACACCGTTTATTAGATAATATCTTTCACTCCTCTACCAACCCTGGCTTGATAGCTTAATTGGTAAGAGGGCCGTCGCTGCATGTAATACGAAGGTCGCCAGTTTAAATACGGCCAACCGAATAAAAGGGTTTTTTTAAACACTATCGTTCGCTGGACATCTCCAGGGAAAGATTAATCAATACACAATGATGATGAGCAAAAAAATATGGCCTTGACCTATGATTCTGCTACCCAAAATTTCTATACATTTATTACAGAGTAAATGTGGTCCCTCCCTAAATACATTCGAACACTCACCTTCAAAGAAGAAATAAAACAATAAAGATCATTGCCATTAAAGCAATAACAGCAACATTTTTGGGGCGAAAGTAGCACCCCCAATTTTCAAAAATTTTAGATTTTTGCCAGCTGTACAGGGGCTAGTAAACATACCTGCTGAAAGGGAAAGCTTCGAATTCTATCTGTGTTGCCCCATAAGAAGGAATTTTGTAATAATAAATGATCTAATAACCCGCTCATATGAAATATCCGGGAAATAACGCCATGGAAGTGACAAAGCTGATCCATTAGCTGTTCCGTCGAGTTCAAAATTTATGATTGCTGGACTATTTCATAGTTGTACACACAGGAACATGTTTCAAGACGGCCTGCTGTTGAATAGCGATCTGGATCCCTGCGGTGATTCAAATCTAATGACAACATCCCTTCTTTTAAGACACACTTTGAGATTACCATTCACAGGTATTGTTTAATGGACAGATTACCAACACAACTGGCATAATTCTCACAAATTTGGAAAATTGGGGGGCACTCTTCCAAAAAATGTTGTTATTGCTTTTAATTAAAATGTTTCAGATGTTTGCCCGATTGCACAGAAATGGCTAGCTGTATTCACCAATGTGTTTTTTTTACTCAGCGTGATCAGTGGCAGGTTATAATGGTGTTATAATGGATTCTAAAGCGTCACATAACGCTTTCAATGGTCATTTGGGGGTATTGTTAAAATAATTCAAAATTCAAATGCTGTTTTGATAGTCTCGCTATCACCAGAGTAGTCAATCAGATTGATAATTGGAGGTCAAAAAAATACGTCAAATAAGTACTGCTTCGGCCCACAGGAATAGGTGGACTTGATAATATTTGTTAGGAATGATCCTTGAAGAGTAGATCATATGGTATGCACAAAGATGGGGCTTGCACTGAAGCTTACACTTAAAGCAATAACAGCACATTTTTGAAGAGCGCCCCCAATTTTCCGAATATTTTGAGATTTTTTTGCACAGTTGCATCGGTAATTGACTAGTAAACAATACCTGTGAATGGTAGAGCTCAAAATTCTCAATGTGTCCCAAAAGAAGGAATTTTATACTTAAAATAATAATATCGGAGATCTCCGATAATAATTCAACGGCTGCTGGAAACATCCTTCCAATATGATATAGCCAGGAAATTGCGCCATGTATGTGCCTTCGCTCATCCATTGTTCCGTCGGTTCAGGAGGGTGTCAAGTTAGAGGTCATTTTCGTGAGGTGGCACTTAGAGAATAAAAGATAGGATTTGTTGTTTTGCCTATCTAATATCGTGTCATATTGGATGGGCAGTCCAATATTTTGAGCTATCCACTACGATATGATCTAATAATATCAAATCGTATCTAAACAACAAATCCTATCTTTTATTCTCATTCTTATTTAGTTTTGGTTGTTTTAATCACCCAAAATAGTTTTATTTCAATAATATTAGTTTACAAAAACAAAAATATTCCCCTGCTGTAAAAAATGAACAAACCCGTACTACCTGCATGCACTGCGCAACCTTATACACGCAAGCGTAAACACTTGCGCGGAGACACACTATCTAATATCGTCTCATATAAGATAGGCAACAACCAATGATATTGCGTGTTTGCTTACTAAACCCGCCCACTGAATAAGAATATTTCATCATGGACGGACATAAATTTGGCATTTCCAGCTCTGCCATTAAATTGCAATCAGGGATCCCGATTCTTTTAGGACAAATAATGCACTTTTGAGCATTACCACTCACAGGTATAGTTTACTAGACAATTACCAGCACAATACGTGGATCCTGAGTTTCCTACCGGAAATCATTTTTTACCGAAATTCCTATCCCACAATGCACCAACGATGTACGAGTAGATAAAATAACTAGCGCATATATATTCTATGGTGTTTTGTGTCATACGGTCATTTTTCTGTCATAACTGTGCGAAAACCGTTTGCTGTACATAAATTTTACCAGTAATGAGTACTCTTTGATTGTCTTGCAATTTTTGCACCACAAAATGTGCTTAGTTTAAAGGAGGCACACTAAACCGCGAGCGTGCATGGAGTGATGCATATCTACTCGTACATCGTTGGTGCATTGTGGTATAGGAATTTCGGTAAAAATGATTTCTGGTAGGAAACCCAGGATCCACGTATTATGCAAAAATCTCAAATTTTGAAAATAGGGGGTGCTCTTCAAAAATGTGCTTTCATTGCTTTATGTAGCTTCACAACTAGATTCTTACAGTGTAACCCCAGTGCTACTCCATGTGTACTCTTAGCTCCAAGGTTACCTCCTTGATGGATTTATGATGCAGTACCTACAACTAAGTACTTGTGAAGTACACAAGCTACAAGGTGCACAACGGCTGTTTACTTAGCAGTACCCATCCTATAGTGTACTCTGCAGTTGGCTGATAGGTAACTGACAGGTATACATGTAGGCCGCCAGTAGTGGAGTACCTCTGCAGCTACTTTGGAGTACCTTAACAGGTACCCCCCTACCAGCTGCCTAGTAACATCTATATTCGAGTTCAGCATCACCAAAAACCCTATAATATGACACTTTGTTTTAAAAGATGGTAATCCAAATGTTAAATAATGGACAAGATTACTAAAATAATCACGCAAAGCTCATTTACCTGGGAGTACCCACATAGGTACTCCCCTGTGGGTGACTAGTGGTTAAGGTTCTGTATATGTACCCCATTTTTACGGCCGGCGATGTGGTACCCATGCAGGTGGGTTCTCCGCTGCTACTTAACAGGTACTTAAAGGGTACTCCCATGAAGAAATTGGTTGTGTAGGTATGTTCACTGTATGAGCCAGAACACCAGTAGTGACTTGGTTTAAAGCCACTATCAGTCATTTTTTTTCCAAAATCAAAATGCCCATTTTGTCTCTAAATTGCTAGTGTTAGGTCATATCAACACCTTATATTACTGTTCATTGTGAAAAACAGACGCTTTTAAAAACATTTTAAAGCGGTCCTGAAGATGCCATTTGCGACTGTTTTTGCGTCTAAAAAAAGTCGGATCCCGACTTTTATTAGTAACAACAGCATTAAAAATCAACAATTTCTTGAACAATACGGCGCGTTACGCTTAGCCCCTTTATCACAATTCTAACACAACAGTGCAAAAAATGCACTTTGATGAAAAATAGGGGGGCGCTGTTTGTTTACATTTTGAAAAATCGCTGATAGTGGCTTTAATATCAGAGATATAAAATTGTGGTAAGTGAATCCAAAATAAAATCTTACTAATTGCTAACAAAATACTGCCAAAAAGCAAGTGAGATGAGATGTGTTAATAAAATACAATGCAATATTATGGATGTCATTTATCTTGTGGTCATTGTGTTTAAGAACATAAGTGTCATTTCCAACAGTTCTGATCATTAAAAAAAGCACAGGCTAGCCAATTTAAAACTTTTATCAGCCAAATATATCCTCATTCCATATCGTGCGATTTCGGACACGCAGCACCAATTCTGGTTTCTTTTCCGCATTACAAGCTTTCAGAGATTCATTTATAGGCTTTCGGTTTAACAATGGCACTTTGATTTTTGGAGAAATGTGCAATTAATTCCACGTGAAATTACGATGGACTTATGATAAGGCTTGGATTCGATTTTCTGTTTCATTGTGGTCAATCAAATTAACAATTTCCCATTCAATTTCATTTGATATATAAACCTATGGTTTATCCTGTTTTCCGTTTTTAGATTTTTATATGTTCATGAGAACAAGTGCAAATGGGGTGGGCCTATGATTTTTGTTTTGTTTGCTTGTTTAGTTTTGCTCTTGTGTTTGTTCACTTGTTTTATCCACGAAGAACGATCGACGAGGGAATATATAAGTAGATGTGATTTTTTTTGTCTTTTCCTTCAAATGGTTATCATTTTTTAACACTTGCAATCATCTTCAAAACATTTCCTTTCTTATATGAGACTATGTTTATATCCACATAAGTCCAGAGGCACATAGACTTTATTTTTTTGACATGTATTTGTAAATGTGGAATTAATTGAAACATTCAAAAATTAAACTGGATATTTAAACTAATCATTGCATCTTTTAAGGGAGCTGCACCACCAGTTATCAAACCGGTTGCACATTGAGTTAAATATAATACACATTGGGCTTATTGATCGCCAATTAACTATTTCGAAACACTTTTGAAATTGGCTAAGAAAACATATATTACCAAAACTTTTTTGATTTAAAATTTTATACTCCTTCCTTTATACCTTTACACCCAATGGGGTTAACAACATCAAGAACAATACAACCATCAAGATACTGCATGAAAGGACTGTAGCATGGCGTAAGAACCGCTTGTTTTCGTGGGGGGGGGGGGCAAAGGAGGGGGGGGGGGCACATAGTGTTCACAGGGGGAAAGCATATATTAAAATTTGTTGTCATAGTGTATGGCTTCATGTAAATCACTAATTTTTCAGGGGGGCAAAGGGGGGGGCAATATCGCCACAGGGGGGGGGGGCAGCTGCCCCCTGCCCCCCCTCTGGTTACGCCACTGACTTGTATGCATGGTCGAAGTGTCCAAAATATCCCCTCCCCATCTGTGGTGTTGCATAACTTCGAAAGTACATGTTCGCAATTTAAATCCCAGAAACTACATGGCTCATTAGTTTATCACTCCTTATGTTACTGGTACGGAGAATTTTGGGTGTATACATTCCTAAGACCCTAAGGGTAAGGCCTAATAATTTTGGTGTCTAAAACCTGTCTGAAATCCCACTAAAATACATTTTTGGCGCCCAAAATTTCATGGGTCGTAGTTTTGTAGTTGGGTAAGAGTCCAACTAAAAACTAATACCCTGTCTCAATTCCAAGAAAATGTGATTGGCGCCAAAAAGAAAACCCTAAAACTAAGATCCAAAACCTAAGATCTAAGACCCAAGATCTAAGACACCCAAACCTAAGACCCTAAAAACTAAAACCCTAAAAACAAGACCTAACTCTACGACCTTAAAACGTAGAACCTGTCTTAAATTCAATCATTTTTGGGCGCCAAATGTTAGGGTCTTAGTTTTGTAGTCCAACTACAAACTAGACCCTGTATGAAAGTCCCTAAAAATATTTGGTGGCAAAAAAGTTAGGGTTGGACCCTAATACCCAACTACAAACTAATGACCCCTGTATCCAATTCCACTAAAATACAGTTTTTTCTCCTATAGTACCTCCGTCATAAACTCATTTCTTTTCTGAATCTACCTCATGTTATAAGTAAAATACGACCAAAAAGGACAAAGAAACTGATATTGTGGTGCACAATTACTGTAGAATATTTTGAAAACATCTATGTCGAACACGTAAAAGTGTAAAGTATTTTGCATATTACAACATGTTTCGGCGGTCTCCGTGTGT
>JAMKCH010054987.1:0-51663 GCA_023653785.1 Ophioderma brevispina | reverse complement strand
TAGCAGAATATAGCTGCAATCAGTATAATCAATTGGACAGAGAAGCATAATTATTCTCAAAATGTAAAGGAGTGAATTTCCACTCATTCAGGGAGTTAAATGAGGGACAAACATTTTTGAGTGGAAACACACTCTGAAAGGAGTGAAAGTTGACTTTTTGATGACAGTATTCCACTCTTGAACAATTCACTTTCAGATTCACTTTCACATTTCAGAGTTAAATTTTACCACTCAAAAAGGTGTTGTCATTCATTTCACTCTTTTAACACTCTTTCCACTTGGTTTACATTTAGAGAGTAAGGGCCCGTGGCCAATCCCCAAAACCCTCATCATCCTTTATACATTAATCTATTTTATAAGAAATGTTTTCTATACCTGTATTCAGAAGTATCCATCCAATTCCTACTTATTCTCAATTTAACCATGACATATCGATCCCTTTATTTCCTTCTGTATGCAATTGCAACATACACCATGGTATGCATCTATTATATACAAAATTTCCATTGTGTTGCCCATTTTGTGCGGTGATACCGGGGAGGGGGGCATGGGGGGACCACTCCAATTTTGGAGGTGACATGTATGTAAGGCTGTTAAGACCCCCAATTTCAGCATCATTGTCACCCCTGAAGCACTGTGATGGCTCTATCTGCCTGGGAGTTGCCTTGGACCGCACTCTCTCTTATGAGACCCACATCAAGAAGACGAAGAGTAAAGTATGTTCACGCAATGGTATCTTGAACAGACTCACTGGTGCAAGATGGGGTGCTCGCCCACGTGTCCTGGGGTCGACGGCGCTTGCCCTGTGCTACTCATGTGCAGAGTGTGCTTGTCCTGTGTGGGAGGATCGGCCCATGCCGGGAAGCTTGATTCAGCGTTGGATGCCTCCTGCCAGCTTATCGCAGGATGTCTTCCTCCAAAACCAACGGAGAACTTGTGCATCCTGGCAGGGATTGCTCCACCGGACTTCTGTCGTGGTGTGGCGAGCATGCGAGAGCGTGGCTGCCAAGTGTCTGATGTGAAGCACCCTATGTCTGGACAGAGACATGCTGCTGGCCGCCTTGAATCCAGAGAGAGTTTCTTAAACAAAGTCCGGCCTCTTGAATCAGTCTCTAAGGAGTATGGGAGAGTCGCGTTGTGGAGGGGGAGACTTGCTGTCAGCCAAGTGGCATCTGTTGGTATTGGACCTGGTGGGCGTCTTCCGCCTGGGTTGACTCCTCGTGGGCTGAGTGGCGGTGCCTCAGCAGATTGGGAGCTGGAGTTTCCTTGCGATGGTGGGGCTGCCTGGAAGCAGATCAAGACACTAGCTGTGGTTGTGGAACAGCACCACAGACTGTGGAACATCTCTTGGTTACGTCTGCCTGCTGTTGGGGCAGCGGTGCACAAACAAGGACCTTATGGAATTCAGTGAAGCAGCCAGACGTTGTACCTATCTCTGGCTGGATCATATTTGAGAAGCACTGTGTTTGGATATGATAAAAAGAAGAACCCAAAGACCCCATATTTTTTTAAAATTTTACCACCGTCACCCAAAGACCTCTATTTTGTGGGGAAAATTTTGAAAATTTTCACCCAAAGACGCATTTCTTGGGAAATTTTGCAAAATTTTCACCCAAAGACCACATTTAAATAATTTTTTTGCAAATGTGTCACCCGAAAAACACCGATTTTAGGGCAATTTGGTTGTCTCTCACCCAAAGACCCCTTATTTTCTGGAGTCTGTCACCGAATGCCCCTGGGTTTGGAAGTGCCAGCCTTACACCTATATCCATTACAGGTCAGGTCCCGCAGGTGGTTCACTACATGTGCAAATAGCCATGATAATCTTTTAATCTCATTCTATTAAGTTTATTATGAGATTTTAGCCTCCATTTTTATAGTGACCTAACATGTATTTCAGCTATATTTTTTAAAGCCTGGCACACCTATTAACATTTTTTAAGACAAGAAATATTGAATTCACCTGAAACAATTTCAGTTTACTTCACAAATGAAGTCTCTGTTCACAATTAAGATTTCGTGAATTCTGCTTTAAAAAGAAGATAAAAGAGACCATTAAAATTCATGCAGCTGTTTTAATTAGCTGCTGCATATGCAGCGAATTTGATTACAAATCTCATAAAAATCTCAGCATCCTACAGACTGTCCCAATAAAAACTATACAATCAAACTAAAAATTATAAAAAATATAAACTGTGCATTTTTGCCAGATATTTTGACTTTATTTGTTAGACAAGATCCTAAGCTAAATCCTCGCTTTTATTCCATCCAATTTGATGGACCCTAAGCGGAGATATTGTCAGTTGAACACAAAGGATAAAATACCACTTGGGCCAGTTTCACCTGAAGGTTCAAGAAACTAAAGGTATAAGGCGTGTAGCATCATTGTGGGATTAACCCTTTTCAAACAAAAGAATATTGTACAGATCAGAGTAAATGTATTGTCATGCATTGAACTAATCAATATATTATTTTTTTTTTTTTTTTTTTTTTACTTCACAAATGAAGTCTCTGTTCACAATTAAGATTTCGTGAATTCTGCTTTAAAAAGAAGATAAAAGAGACCATTAAAATTCATGCAGCTGTTTTAATTAGCTGCTGCATATGCAGCGAATTTGATTACAAATCTCATAAAAATCTCAGCATCCTACAGCTGTGATATGAAGGTTATAATTTTATAACTGCCTTTCCCTTAAAACACAGCTGTTGACTTCGTGCAAATTGTCCCTTTTATTTTTAGAGCAATTTTAAGCAGTGGCGATGCGAGAGTTATTAACCCTGTAAAAATTAGAGAAATCAATTGTAGAAATCTTGCCATATATCCTAAAAAGATCATAAAGTTCATTCCCTATAGAGTGAGTATTAAAATTTAACAACAACTCAACACTCAATTGTCTCATATCATGTCATTAAAGGAGAACCTGTATCAAGGAAAACTTACATAATATACGCTATAAAAACAATTATTGAACATATATGGAGTGGTTTCATGGGAAAACGGAATTATAATAACCATAAAACGAATTAAAAGCATTTTGTCTGACCATGCGCTATTTGAAATTCGCGCTACTGTATATGGGATATGTATTTGTGTTGTGCTTTTTTTTTTTTTTTTTTTTAGCCATAACTCCTGAACCAGACCCCCAAATTACACCAACTAAAAATCTCATGAAAGCTGGAACACTCCTTAAAAGAATCAGTAAAACTCCAGTTGAGATGAACTTAAATTTTTGGCCAAAAAAAAATAATCTTTGATTGTATAGTTTTTTTTGGGACAGTCTGTACAGCTGTGATATGAAGGTTATAATTTTATAACTGCCTTTCCCTTAAAACACAGCTGTTGACCTCGTGCAAATTGTCCCTTTTATTTTTAGAGCAATTTTAAGCAGTGGCGATGCGAGAGTTATCAACCCTGTAAAAATTAGAGAAATCAACTGTAGAAATCTTGCCATATGTCCTAAAAAGATCATAAAGTTCATTCCCTATAGAGTGAGTATTAAAATTTAACAACTCAACACTCAATTGTCTCATATCATGTCATTAAAGGAGAACCTGTATCAAGGAAAACTTACATAATATACGCTATAAAAACAATTATTGAACATATATGGAGTGGTTTCATGGGAAAACGGAATTATAATAACCATAAAACGAATTAAAAGCATTTTGTCTGACCATGCGCTATTTGAAATTCGCGCTACTGTATATGGGATATGTATTTGTGTTGTGCAGTACGGACGGCATAGTAGCGTCATACATCTTCACGCAGGATGCTTTCATAATGTGTATTTCCTATGGCATGTATGACCTAAACGTGCCGGTCGTATCGCATAACACGTTATACACTAGCGCAATTTTTAAATAGCACATGGTCAGACTAGATGGTTTTAATTCATTGTTAGGGTTATATAAGGTAATTCCGTTTTTCTATGAAATCACTTGATATGTGGTCAATAATTATTTTATAGTGTATATTGTTTAATATTATTCGTTGTACGGGTTCTCCTTTAAGATTAGGTACATTAAATATTTAAACAAATTTAAAACCTTTATAACAGGGGTGTGAGAGGCCATGGACAAAAAAGAGGAAAAGGAGAAAAAACGGAGTAAAAATGCCCCAAACAGGCTGAAAAATCAAAGAAAAAGCTAAAATTTTGGCGCTAACAAAATTTGCAAAAACGAGGAAATTCTCTTAAAGAAATTTCATAAATTCAAACCCCTGTTATAAAACATACACTTTAGTTGCATTCAAGTAATACATGTTTCACAGAAAGAGAACAATCACAAGGAATACACCAAGGGACTGGCTCACCTCTAAGCAAATAACTATGAGTCATGTAAGTATGACCAATTTTAGATCGCACTAAAACAATTTGGTCACTTTGTCCAATCAAACCTGAACTGCCCGTAGCTCCAACAGTTGGTTGCAAAGCATGCATTTTATTATTAGGAAATGAATCCACAGTATTTGCCACTTATTTCTGATATAGCCATTAACAGAAGCCTTAAAATCTGTAAAAAGGATCTCAATGTTTGTTTGCATAGGATGGTCTACATACTACTAGTAGGAAGCAGAGGTTTCTGCAATACATGTACATCAGTCAACAAATGCCTGGCATCCTTCGGCATTCCTAAAGGAAAGAAAAAGGCTACAACCGATACAGCAGCCAAAATTGCACTCAGAACGAGCTATGTCATCTGGCTCAGCAGAAACTCAAAGGCATTCAGACAGATGGAGATACAAGCAACTCCCGGAATATGCTCTGAGGGAAGTGGAATGGTTGAGATCTCACAAAATCAGGTTTAACCTACCTAAGTCTGGTCCAGAGACCTCAGAACACACTAATCTAGACAAAGAGATACTGCATAAGGTGAATTTTCCATACTAAGTCACCTTCACAGAGGGAGATACATCAGGAGTGCTTATCCTAAAACGGATAAAACTAGGCTCCGAAGGTGACAGCGCTGTTGTTCTACCAATGAACTATTCCTTAAAGGCTGACTCAGAGATTTTGAAATATATTTTTTTGCGTGTAGTAATTAAAAATAGTCAACTAGAACTAAAGATACTCACCTAAAATGCTCAATTCCAAAGTTAGAGATGATCAGATTTTTCGTTTTCATGCAGTAGAGTACATATTTATGTACAGTATAACAGTGCATAGGATACGTGTATAACAAAATTTCTAGATCCGGAATTTTTTTAACAAAGTTGTGATTTTCTATATTTTTCGTTTTCATGCAGTAGAGTACATATTTATGTACAGTATAACAGTGCATAGGATACGTGTATAACAAAATTTCTAGATCCGGAATTTTTTTAACAAAGTTGTGATTTTCTATATGAAGGACTTTGATTTGAGCTTAGTTATTTCACGCAGTGATTATTATATGAACAAGCATTATGTATATGCAAAAGACACAATTTGTTTGAAAATTGAGGGTGCCCTCCCCGGGAAATCTCTGAGTCAGCCTTTAAGGGCTTCTTTTGCCAATACATCAACCCTTAAGTTGCCTTGAATACCAATGTGGCTCGGAATCAAAGCTCATTCCCTATAGAGATCAGTGCAACTCTAGATTTGCTTCAATTTTAAAAGCACTTGTCAGTACAAGTTTCTTATCCGGGGTTCCGCATTAATTAGCTGAATGGCCCATAGAATGCCGAACACCTTTTGAAACGTTCCCTATTGAGGGCCAAATACACCTGAAATCCTTATATTTTCCTTTAACAGTTTATGACAAGCGAGGGCCACAAATCAGTGGTTGGTGGCGGGCCGGTTTGGCCCACGGCCGCCTATTGAGAACCCCTGTCTTAGTCCCTTAAAGGTGCTTGTTCCGATTTATGTGTATTGTGTTTTCTACTTGATATGAGAGCCTGGCACTTGCACATACACCCCATCAAGTACCGTGGGAAACAAACTTGCAGTTTTGATGGTAGATGCAATAATGCATGTTGCAAAGCCCTATTCAATACTGTGCTAATATTGATGGTTAACCACTAAAACGGTGGTTTTTTATTTATATCTTGGGAATGAAATGGATTTGAGGGCTCAAATTTTAGGTCGACAGTGAGAAAAATACGGCCTTTCATGTGATATCAAAATCGATACTACTTCCGGGTAAATCAAGGAGGGTCCCAAAGACGATCGGAACATGAACATCGCGGTACAGGGACCGCGAGTGGTTTCTGCCGTCGCAGTTTGTGAATGGGGCCAAAGGTCGCATGAGTTCACAAAGGTCCATGAGGTCACCAACATGTCACCCCATTTCTGGCCTATCATAAGGCAACAAATGTCCGCTTGTAATCGGGGAAGGGGGGGGGGGTGAGTTTTCTTTTCAAACTCCACCGACCACTATATAGACCTAGCAGACTCGCATTGTTTTACATTTTTTGATAAACCATTGATGACGACATAGTATCATTCCCAAGTTTGCACAAACTAGTGAATAGACTGCCATGTATACCATGCAAAATGTATTTTTTTGTACTTATTATCATGTTATTTCTAGTAGTAAGCTTTAAATGATTTCTAGTGAAAATGCAGAATTGATCATTTTAGGTAGAAATTAGGCTGTGCCTAACTGTCTACCATTCCATGTCATGTCATTTCACTGCACTGACAGCAGTGAAAACAAAATCCATGCAAAAAGGAAAAAAGCATCACTGATATGGTATGAATCCAAGTTTCATCAAAGTATCACGCATATTAGGTTTGATTGCATTCATAATAGACCCATTGAATCGCTTTTCATAGACTTTCAGCGGGCAGTCAAGATATGGGTTTGCAGTCAGAATTGATGCAACTTCATTTGGTGGCTTCTTGATAAAGACATGAACTTGAGTTTGGCTTCCAGGAACTGCCGGGCCTCCTTGGTGACCTAGTTTAATCATCATGCCAAATTGTAAATTTTCAAGCTCAATCGCTGCCTCCGTGAACTGCTCTCTGCGGATGCCACGAAGAAACTCTGGGCCACTTTTTTGGACACACTGAAGAGAAGAGACACACCCACTGGTCAGCAGTATGGCTAGCATAATATTTCCTTTTGTGATCTCCTTGGATTGCCAATGTACATATCTACCTCCTTGTTTACTTGGACGAACAGATGCTTTCTGTGAAGCCAATAAAAAGATAAAGACAGAAGTGAATGCCTCAAATGCAGCAAAGCAAAAAGAAGTCAAAAGGAAGCTTCTGTAAGTTTCAGTTCTATCAAATGTCCAGTAATACCAGTTAGCATGGCCCGGAATACAGCTATTCAGCTCCTCAACAATAAACAAAGATGAATACTGTACATGAGAAGCACATTGAAATTCTCAAAAGCATTTCAAACAAAATGAGAGATCCTAAATAAATCTGGATATGCCACTCAATTAGGACAGTAAAAGTTGTGTCTGGTGTCTAAACAACTCGGCGACTGTATAATGACGCTGTTGTCGAGGGAATTGTAGACTGGTACAAAGTTATGTTGGCATTGTATAGATACAATTTTGATCAAACCCACACAAGAGACCAAAATCATTTTTGATTTTATAATGTTACAAATGATTGTTTTATTCAGAAGAAACCTAAAACATTGATTATTAACTGTGACAGCCATGGCTTAAACTAGACTATGTGCTATCCATACATTATCTACAAGTCATCTACATGATATTGCATGAAACTTGTGCCTTATCAAAGAGCCTCCTGGTGGCGCTATATATCAAAGTCGTATACGGGAATTTACGTACAGTATCATCTGCAAGACAAAATATCTTGAATTGTTTGGCATGCGACCTGGACTTGCAACTGAATTAACATACAATGTCACCCATGAATGCTTTAGAAAATATGATATCTGTTCCTCTGTAGTCTCTGCAGTTGTAAATGAGACCAATTGAGTCCAGAATTTTTAAAAGTATTTACATATCTACATGTTCTTATCATGAGAATAAATGAAGGTTATCATAAGTGTTCAATATAAGCAGCCCACTTTGCAGCCTGCAAGGATCAAAATGCCTGATTAGGCAGGATATTCCACTCAATATGAGACACTAAGAATTCATCATTTTATTGCCTCTACTCATGAATTCTTAATGTCTCACATTGAGTGGAATTTCCTGCCTAATCAGGCATTTTGATCTTTGCAGGCTGCAAAGTGAGCATCTCATATTGAACACTGATGATCACCTTCATTTATCCTCATAAGAACATAAGAGACGGTATTTCAGACACCAGCAAATGGCTGTCACTTGTAGTAGCAAGTCACCCACTGTAAACTTGTACTGTCTTTGTTCTAGCCCCAACTTTTGTTTGTTCTTACACAAAAGTATTTGCACTGACTTTCTCTTTAACCCATTGTATAATTTGATGATAGTCTAGTTCACATAATCATTTGTAACTGGCAGTTAAGGCCACTGTTAGCTTTTATCAACTCTAAGCTTGTAGTTAGTGTCTGTGGAGATGCCTTCACAGCTACTGCTAAGTTAACTATGAGTAACCAACAACAATTTATCTAAAAGATTTCTTGTAATTAGTGTGTTAACTATGGTCACTTGGTAGTACCCATTGACAACTTTGTAATCATCAACTTCATAGGTAGTGTGACCACCTGATGACGCACCTTATGCCCACCATTTTCACCTTTTGGGTCGACAAATCAGTTGTCTCTGCCATATTTAATCACGCTGTGTACATTCTTTATTCGACAGTACCATAAGACGATCATTTTGGGTCAATAATGACTATGCCTTTTAGATGAGTCTACTCATGTTATTATCCAACACTGTTGGTCGCCTGGTATTTGTCATGTCATTGAAAATGCAATCCCCCTGTGATATCTTGCTGCTTAGGCTGCTTTCTTTATTCATTTTTTTTAACTTGAGATCTTTGCCTTTACGGTAAAGCTTTAAATAAAGCACATAACATTCCTCCACGATACTTTTAGTAGAATCATGAATGTTCTTTTTGAACGCTTCCTTCTAAGCTTGCCCAAAAGTCAACCTATTTTTTGAAAATTCCTGCAGCAAAGAGTTGGTCATCCTTTCTCACTAGCTTTGTAGTACTTGTGGGCCACTAGCCCCTGGGCACACCACCTATGAGAAAATCTGCATGATGGCTCATTTTTTGACACAACATTAGATACGAGGTAGCCCTCTGAATAACCACGCACAAGAGTGTTTCAATATCTCGTTGTTACCATATCCACTATTCATTCAGTACATAAATTTGCTAATACAGATATTGTCCTTCCAAGTGACGCAATCCAAGCAGCATGATCTAATTCTAAGAACAATCAGATAACTCCAATTTAAATATTTTAAAACAATTGGCATTTTATTGGATTCCAATATGTATGTGTGCATGTATGTCACTGAGGTGTACATGGATGCACACATACGTTTGAACGTGACAATGACGCTGATGTCAGTAAAATCCAACTTAGGCTCTTTGCGGTTAGGGTGAGCATCCCAGTTTGTTAGTTCTTTTTAAGTATCCATGGTCCGATCACTACTATTTTGTCCTCAGAACCTCAAATTTGAATCAGAGTTGTAAAATGTTGGTATCTGACACGCTACTATTTTTGCTTACTTGCCCTTTTAAATCTTTATATTTTGAGTAATGATTAGATTTGATTAGTTTTTCAAATTTTAATATAAGTTTTTAAAAAAGGGTTAGCTCTCAAATCAAAATGATTGAAATTCCAATCTTACATATATAAGGCCTTCACCCCTAAACCCTATCAAGATGAATATATTACTTAGATCAGGCCATCCCCCTTTAAATTCAGAGTTAAGGGAAAACACCTTTACCCGCTTACATGCACAAACAGTAAGTGCTATTTTTACACAAAAAGATATGTTAACAATATGTTCATGTTCCCTACTATGACCAATGCTATTCTGATTGTAGTGTAATATGTAGAATACTAATAAACAATTACTGTGAATTTATAATTGAGCATTTTTGGGTAACTATCTGTACAAAAATTTTTTGTGCCTTAACTCTTTGTTTATAACCCATGTCATTTCAATCCTTTTACAGTGTAGGGCAAATGAATCTGGACAAAGGAAGCATCACTGATGGCGGTATGATCCAAGTTTCAGTGCCAAAGGGTCACGCACATAGGTTTAATTGCACTTATGATAGGCCCATAGAATCGCTTTTCATAGAGATTCAATGGGCAATCAAAATATGGGTTTGCAGTCAGAATTGATGCAACTTCATTTGGTGGCTTCTTGATAAAACATGAATTTGGAGTTTGGCTTTTGCTCATGACACTAGGTCTCCATGGCCGAGTTTAATTCCAGCACGCCACATTTAAATTTTCAGCTCCATCGCTGCCTCTGTTAACTGCTCTCTGCGGATGCCACGAAGAAACTCTGGACCACTTGTGCAAGATGGCAGCTGAAGAGATGAGACCACCCACTGGTCAGCAGTATGGCTAGCATAATATTTTCTTTGGACTTCCTTGGGATTTCCAATGTTTAATTTTTCCTCCTTGTTTTCTTTGATGAAGCCGGATGCTTTCTGTGAAGCCAATAAAGAGACAATACAGAATGATGCTTCACATGCACAAGAGTTAGAAGTCACAAGGAACGGTCTTTAAGTGGGCTGTTCTATCAATTGTCTGCAGTGATACCACATTGCTGTACAGTCAGTTAGCATGGCCTGGTCCGCAGCTATTTCAGCTCCTCAACAATAGAACATACAAGATGAATACTGTAACATACAAGCACATTGAAGTCCGCAACATGATTTCAAACCAATAGAGATCTCAAATAATCTGGATATGCCACTTTACCAGAAGCAGTTGAGGCGTGTCTGGTGCCACTTGCTGGCTGTAAACAATGATGTTGTTGTTGTTGTTGTTGTTGAGGGAAGTGTAGAGTGGTACAAAGTTTATTGGAATTGTACGATACAATTTTTGATCAACGTCAACCAGGAGACTAATAATTGTTGATTCTAGAACAACATGTTACAAATGTTGATTTTTTTTTAAAATTTATTTTCTCTTGCACCACAGATACAACTTCTACACAATTATATTCAACCAACACAATTACGTAGCATGAATACTGTACTATAAATGAGTGCTGTTTACCAGCATAGTATTTTCTACACCTTGCCATGCATCAGCAAGTTTTATGGGGCATTCCCACAAGGTAGGTATACCACTACTTTTCACATAATGTTACAAATGATTGTTTTATACAGCAATAAAGTAATCTAAAACCTAAAAGAGTATTAAAGTGACCTGCTACATGCTATCCATACATTGTCAACTAATCATCTTACATCATATTGCATGAAACTTGTGCCTTATCAAAGAGCCTCCTGGTACAGCAATATCAAAGTCATCTACAGGCATTTATGTACAGTTCACTGCCTGACAAATTGGTTGGCATGTGAATCTTGCATCCTCCTTGTGGCAACTGAATGAAGGGATTAGCAGCAATTTACTAATCCTAAACATCGAAACATCATCAAATTCATATTTTTATATTTTTGTTACGTCATGGATATGCGAACATAACCTTCAAAGTGGTTGTCTGAAATCATGTTTAAGGCAAGGCAGTACTTTTTATCTGATTCTCTAATTTCTATATGTGGTAAAAAAAAAAAGAAACATCACAACTTCCGACTTGAGATAAAAAAGCCTTTCCCGGTAATATCACAGATTTCAAGGCGTGATATTGTGCACCATGACGCAATGCAGTTTTACCTCAACACAAACATATTGATCTTGTTTATCTGTACTGGTGTAAACCACAATCGGCGTGTAGTGGCAATTTTTGAGACGCCGTCCGCTGTCTGTCTATTTGCGGGAGCGGTATGACAAATTTCCTGACTTTTTACTTCATTCTTTCACTATTGGTGGTTTGTTTCTACATTAAAGCAGTTATATGGAATTGTATACACTTATTCCCGATATAGGTTAAAAAAATGCATTTCCACATTTTTTTTCGATTCTCTCGCATTATCGCTGCTAATCCCTTTAACACACAATGCCACCCATGAGTGATTTAGAAAATATAAGATCAGTTCATCTGTAGTTTGGGTGTTTATTCTCACAGTAAAAGTATATCAGGTTTGCAAAAATTTATTGTCCAATTTTGAAGTATTTGGAATACTGATTTGATTCATATTACGGGTAAAGGTAAGGAGAGATAAAAAGTGAACAAATTTTTGTGTTAGTGAGCACTTTTTCATTTGTTAAAAAATTTGTGCTCTAAATGTTGACTTTCTTGAGAAAAATTTTAACATTTCAGGTATAGATTTGAAAAAAAGTGATGTGAATAATATTAACTGATTTTTGAAAGTTCTGTTTATAAACTGAAAGACGATCACATTGGCCCACCCAAAATTGAAAACATCACTGAGTGTTCCGATTTGCATAAGAAATCACAGCTCAGTTCAATTTGACATAACAGTCGTAACACTGTGTGTCAAACTTTTTTTGAACTTCAGATGTAAATATTTTTAAGTACACACTAGCTATTGCTCCCATTTCATATAAGTACTACATGGCACAGTGTTGTAATGCAGGTGCAATTTTAGCAATGTACACTGCATACTTTTTTCAGATATAGCCGCAGTTCATAACGGTCATAACAGTGTTAGTGTCACATGTTACGACCGTTCTCCCATAGACCCACTGTAGGATAATTTTCAGAATTAAGGTAGAAAATAGTTCTTAATTCATCTCTTTACCAATAAATATCAATATTGTACAAAAAGAGTTTAGTTTACAAAATGCTGTTTAATCAGCTTGAAACGTCATGAGAATAAAATGGGTAATTCATCATGCAGTGTTCAATATAAGCTGCTCACTTTGCATCCCGCAAAGATCAAAATGCCTGATTAGGCAGGAAAATCCACTCAATGTGAGACATTAGGAATTCTTGAGTACAGGCAATGAAAGATCATGAATTCTTAAGGTGGGTTCATACTTAATCAGCAGACATCTGCAGATGCTAGCCTTATGAACACACTTTTTATGCAACATGTATTTTTTTGCATTTGGCGCGCAAAGCATGTTCGAAAAGACTAGAGTCGGCTGATGTTTGACATTGAAGTATGAACTCACCATTAATGTCTCATGTTAAATGGAATTTCCTGATTGATCAGGCATTTTGATCCTTGCAGGCTGCAAAGTGTTGTAGGCTGCAAAGTGAGCAGCATATATAAGTGTTGCCAAACCCACAATTCAGTAGTCCAATTGTGCAACTTTCACTACTTTGGGCTACTTTTCACTTTTCTTAGGCGATATTGTAAAAAAGGTAGCTTTTTTTTTGATAAAATGCGATTTGAATAGGCTTGTTCTTATATACACAATGACGTTCTGCTAAATACGAACACTGAAACTGTATATACTTAAAAAGTGGGCCATCCCTCTTTAAAGAACTGAGATTTCCGGAGAAGCCGCCCCAATTTCTCAACCCGGTTTTTACATATTTGGAATGCTTAACCAATGTATTAGATCACACCTGAAGTGAATAAGCCGAATACCGCCCTTCTTTATGTAATAAATGATGATTAAGTATTTCGGTCGTGCACTACAGAAAGTCAAAGCATGGTGTTCTATGGGGAACGATTACGATAGCAGTCAAGTCACAACAAGGTTTGCGGTATTCTTTTGCACCTGTTTGTCTAATAAACCTTTGAAACTTCTCGGTAGGTGTCTACAACCTATCCAGTGAAATTTGAGAGAAATTTGAATCCTAAAAATCTCCTCCTGTCACTTTAAAATTCAGAATCAGGGGGAAAACCTTACCCACCAAAATGCACAAACTAGTAAAGTTCTATTTTTACACAAAAAGATATGTTAAAAATGTGTTTTGTCCTATTATGACCAATGCTATTTCTGATATCCATTGTAATATATACAATGATAAAACTAGTTAAATTTATAATTGAGTATTTTGGGTAAATCTGACACAAAAATATTGTGCCTAAACTGACAGTTATGATTCCATGTCTGTCAAGTCCTTCTCAGTGTAGGGAAAAAGAAATCTGTGCAACAGGAAACATCACTGATGCGGTATTAATCCAAGTGTCACCAAATTATCACGCACATTACGTTTAATCGCACACGAGACGGGCTTATTGAATCGCTTTTCATAGATAACCAGTGGGCAATCAATATACGGGTTTGCAATCAGAATTGACGCAACTTCGTTTGGTGGCTTCTTGATAAAAGACCCTGTGCTTGGCTTCCAGCAACTACTTGGTCTCCATGTCAAGTTTAATCATCATGCCAAATTGTAAATTTTCAAGCTCAATCGCTGCCTCTGTGAACTGCTCTCTGCGGATGCTACGAAGAAACCCTGGGCCACTTTTTTGGACACATTGAAGAGATAACAGGGCCACTGGTCAGGCAGTATGCTAAC
The DNA here is from genome assembly GCA_023653785.1 of Ophioderma brevispina. Taxonomy (NCBI): domain Eukaryota; kingdom Metazoa; phylum Echinodermata; class Ophiuroidea; order Amphilepidida; family Ophiodermatidae; genus Ophioderma; species Ophioderma brevispina. The sequence continues at coordinate 37,292 of JAMKCH010054987.1, read as the reverse complement.
ATATGTTCCTCTTTTTGTGACCCCTGGATTTCCAATGGACATATTTACCTCCTTCTTTACATTGATCAACAGACGTTTTCTGTGAAGCCAATAAAAAGACAAAGACAGAAGTGAATGTCTCACATGCAGCAAGAATAGTAAGTCAATAGTTCTGCTTCGCTAAGTTTTTTTTCATTTTCTATCAATCTTGCACATCCAACTATGTTATAAGATCAGTTAGCATGGCCTGGTTAACATCCTTTCAACTCCACAAGAAACAGGAAAGGTGACTACTAGACTGACAAGCCCACTAAAATCCTTAAAACATTTCAACAAAATCCGGGATACTAAATAAATAAAATTTGTAATTACAATTAAATGTCCCTGCCCGACCCACAACTAACTAGGTGACTTTTGGACCTTAGGTAGTTCCAAAGCTGAATTCCATGTCTTTGAAATTCATTAGGTATAGACCTACAATGACTGAAATTAACCTAGATGACCTTTGACCGCAAACCTGTTGGGATCACATATGTGACTCTACTCAACAATCATTGTGTCCAGGTCCCATGAAAATCAATTGATGTGGATACACAGAGACCAGTTATAATCAGGCGCGGATCCAGGGAGGGGGCGGAGGGGGCGTGCGCCTCCCGGTAATTCTGCAAATTCTCACAAAATCAGCCCATTTTGAGCTATTTTGGACCAGTTACAGCCTTTCAGCCCCCGGTAATTTTGACATTTTTCAAATCCTGGATCCGCCATTGATAATGTTGAACATTTTTGGAGCAATTACCCTATAATTAGGACCTTTGACCTTACAAGGTTTTACACAGTAGGAAAATAAATGCCTAAAACCTAAGACTATATACTTGTGAGGTTAAAGGCACTATCAGTGATTTGCTAAATCATAAAATCGAAAATATCACAAATCAGATTTTTACATGTCTGTAACAAGTACGGGTACCCTAACATACCCTGCAAATGATAAGACCAGAAGCAACCTAATAAGCACAAAATCGGATATTTTAGTCATTACTGTCCGAACGGACACTTACTACAACACGTAATTAAATGGAGAGTCATATCTTTGAAGACCGCCGTTTTCTTCCTTTTCTGGCAATTCTTCACTTGGAAGAAGTAACTTATGAGAATTATACATACTTATCCTTCAATTTTATGCATCTCCTGCAAATTTCAAAGATTTTGACTCTTTCGAATAAAACACTGATAGTTTCTTAAGGAAAACTTGCACCATAAACTAAAGGTCAATTTACACTTCACTGATCTGTATTAGTGAAATGGATGGAAAACCATCTCTGACTCAATGTAGCAGCAACACGTTTCAAATTGCATTGTGGTGCTGCTGCTTCGCTGTGTTGCATTGCAAGAAGTAAGAATGGACCTAAAGACTTACTTGCCATACATGCTAGTAACCATACGTAATCTTGAATGAAATTTGTGCCTATTAAAATGAGATCGGTCTGTCGTCCGGCTATGCGTTTCATTATGCTTTGACTATGGGCTTATATTTGGGCATGAAGGTAGGACGTGGGCCGTGTGACCTTTGTAGTTTTTCAGATGGACCCAAGGTCAAAGGTCAATTTACATAGAATGACCTATGACCACCAAATTTGGTCAAACAAAACCACTGAAAGGAGAAAAGAACAAACCTGAGGTCAAAGGTCCACACTGGAGGAAAATGTCTTTAAATTGGTTAGGCAATATGTGACCTGGACCTACATCTTCCACAGAAATTGATTTACAGGCAATGTAAACCCATGCATGCTTTGGAAGTCTGCATTTCCAGTTTCATTTGTAATTTTCCATTTACACATAATAAATGAAGATATAATTAGACAATTGAAGGCTGGCAAAAAGAGTTAAGCTCGAACAAGATTGTGGTCACTCAAAAAATACATTAATAAGTAGTAAAAGTTAGCTAATTAAAGGCATAATTACTCTCTCAATGTATAAACGAGTTAAATTCACTCCCCAAAAGAGTGAAATCTTGTAAACCCTCCAAAATGATGGTTTGAACTTACGAGTGAATTTCCATTTCAGAAAGAGTGGATTTCCCTCGTTTGAGGAGCGAAACACGAGGAAACACTAAATGAGTGGAAATCACTCTTTTTTGGAGTGGTTTTCACACTCTTTTTGAGTGGACATTCGATCTTTTCACCATTTTTTAGTGGTTTACAAGAGTTTCATCTTTTAGGTGAGTGAAAATTTTCACTCGTTTACATTTAGAGAGCATCCAACATATCATACATCAATTTGTTTATAAACAAATATACCTCTGGCACATTACCCAGACATACATGTAACATACTGATCTAGGCTATCAAGATTTAATCAGTGAATTGATGTAACAAAATACACTTATAATGTAAGCTATAGGCAATTTACAAATAAAACTTGTTATATGAGCATTGCGCACATATAAGAAGATTTACCAGTTATAAGACATACATATGCGAAAGCATACCCACAGGGGCCTATTGTAAACACTGCACACTCACACCTATATAGCTTGCAATCCATATATGAACATTACAATATTCCTTACAAGCACAAACCTATTGACCAAACATACATGTATGTTATAAATCCAAAACGTGTGGGCCCGAGAAAGCCAGGACTCACAATAAGAACGTTTAAATTGTGAGTTCGAGCCCCGCCGCTTGGCCAACGTGTTGTTCCCTGGGCAAGACACTCTATCTTGTTTTATTCTCACTTCACCCAGGGTTAAATGGGGAGCTGTTAGGGGTAGTCATACTGTGTGCCATTATAAATTGACTACCAAATTTTAAATAGTCAAAAATGTGATTTATCCTAGTGACATCAGAATAAATGTTTGAGACTTAATTATTAAAAAGCACAAAATCAAAACTTGCATTATTTTATTTATGGTACATTTTAAAAAACTTTACTTGATAAATGATATGCATTTCAAATACATAATAAAATGAAGGGTCTAAAATTGAGCCCTGTGGAACACCGACAGGTTGTGTGTAAATGAGTTGATTTGTGGTTTTATTATAGGAAACAAATATATTCTACTAATACAGTTAACCATCAATATTAGCACAGTATTGAATAGGTTTGCAAATAACAGAGAATTGAAGAAGAGAAGTCCTTTGCAGTTGGTGCAAGTCTTTGTACTCATGACTTTACTGATGTCTAGTACTTCATACACTTTACTATGCTGATCAAAAGAATCAAAAGCATGGTCAAAACATGTAAAATCTAAAACCCAGAACAGTCTTTGAATTTTGAAAGCATCTTCAAGCCTGGATTAAGTTCAAATCAGAAGTCTTTCAAGGTGTGTGACATCCGCCTTTGGGTGATTTATTAAAGAATGAAGTTGTGTAATTTTCTGTGCACTTTCTCTAACTAATCCAAATGATTCTTTTGATGAGTTGAAGTAATAGGGGACAAGATGAGAGCTTTGCAATGGTTTATCAATGCATTAGAAGACACATTTGATGAAGCCGACTTTGACACCTTATTTGAAATGGCATCGATATGAGATCAAAGGAACGATCCCTACTGAAAGTAACACCAAGTAATTTGAAATTTGGTTAAATTCTAGGCAAGTTTACTCTCACGCAAGTGGCAATTATCACAAGAAATCATGAGACTTAGTCTAGCCATTTGCATAACAGCATTCAGAACGATTGAGAGGCAACTTATAAGAACAATCCATGTTAAATTTTTTTGTGACTATGTCCTGAAGAACGTCATTATCACTTTCGCTAACAGGTGTGGTTCTCGAATCACACGACGTCTTGCCCTTATTGTGATCCACAAATCTGTCAACCCCACCCCTGGGTGTGTTAACTTTGCACAGGTTTACACTTCAGAATGTAGGATGAAGAATGCCCTTTCATCCACCTACAGATTTTTTTCAAAAGATGCAACTTTAATCAGCCCACATGACCTTAACCCCAATTGGGTTTCACCACATTTTAACCTTTGCCAGTGGTTCTTCTGATCAAAGTTTGGCTGTAATTGGCCCAAGCATTTGGGCAGGATTAACAACCCATCCACCCCCCTGCACCCCCCCCCCCACACACACAACCCACACAGTGTCCTTATTCTGAGCAGCTCAGGGGCAAGACAAAAATAGGGAATAAGTATTCGGTGTGATCATCCCCTTGGCCAAAAACCTTTGGGGAAAAAAAAGGAAAAAAAGAAGAAGAAACCAATCATTTAATCATTGACAAAAAGAAAATAGGTCCAAGAACAGAGCCTGAGGTACACCCGAGTTACATAAACACCACTCTGAACCTGCCACCTTCACACAATTGAATGCTTACATCTGAAGAGAAGTTTTGAATCCACTGAAGAACCTGGATCCCAATGAATGGCGTTTTGAGAGTAAAAATCAGCCGAATCCAGAAAACAAGATTACATCTACCAAGATTACATTTACAAGATATCTGCTAAAAATATGATATGAGTTTAACCAACATTGCTCGCCATTTCTCCACACTTGTGTTGAAATTCATAATGGTTAACTGAACCAGATTTATGTTCTCCACATAATCATAATACAAACAGAAATTAACTTCTGCATTACCTTGCACAAAAGACTTGTCAGTAAGACAGGTGGCATCTACCTAATCATCCTTCAGCTTATCACACCTTTATAAACATGAACCACATTAGCTTCTTGCCAAGCCGTGGAACTTCATCACCTTTCTGAATAAGAATTAAAACAAATCACAATACAGGAGCAAGCTCATTCAACAGATTTTGAAAATTGAAATTTATTGATTTGAACTCTTTTAAACAGTGCATACATCTATTCAACAGTATGTTAAATAAACAAGAATTATAACAAAGTAAAATACAACAACAAAAAGAGCTTGAGGACCACATACATCGCGCCATACAACGACAGGTACATACCCATTCACGTTTATACAGTTATACATATTATCAAACAAATACTAATAAAGGATATTAACATTAAAAAAATGCTTACACTCAAAATATTAAATATATACATAGTAATTAGGAATAGAGGGCAGTTACGGCTATGACATCGCAAAGAATATTGCGTCAGACAAGCACGTTGAGAAACTCTGCACAAAGAGTCAATATTGAACTATGTTTTCGGGTGTCAGCAAAAACAATAAATCATTGTTGCTTAATGTTAACATTATGTTTCGTATCCAATTCCCATGTCAATAAACAAAAACCAAATGTGGTTACAATTAATGCTGCATAAGTGTTGACTCGAGTTTCGTGAATTTGTCAACATGAATATCATTAAAACATTTGCATAAAGAAAAAAGAACATATCCTCTGTATCATTATTATGTAATACGCAGGACCGTGATTGTCCATCCAGTCACCTTAAATCATATTGTTAAGAGCCAGTGTGTTTGATCTGGCTTTAACTTTCAAATTAACCCCTTGAAAGCATTTTCCTCAAGAGGAATTTCCTTCAATTATGTGACGAATTTTTTTAATCTCACAAAAAAGACAACAGTACTTTACTTTTTGCTTGTCAGGACTTAATGAAGTCCAAATTCTTAATTAAGTTGTTACATATCATAACCCAAGAGTTATTAACAGGTAAGGCAATATCATAAATTTGATCCATACCATGACAAGTTAAGAAGCGGGTTTCAATTAAGTGTCTAAACATTTCCATTCATTGCCCTTCTTCTGACAGATATTCAAGGTTCATTGTTAGCCTTAAAAGCCGGATAGAAAGGGGCGGTTATATATTGGATTGGTAAATTCTTTATAGGTCTGATTGCTGCAGTCTCTTATAGATTTACTTCGTAAAGCCTAACACTTTGCAAGACCCTCCGGTGGGAGTAAACTGGGCAGGGAATCAAAATATCAAATGAGCTCATTAATCTGCAGGCTGTGGTGCAAATAGTGATTACACAGTACATGGGTATTACTGCATGAACCACTACCCAATACCAAGTTTTGGTCAAATTTGGACATTGGGATATGGTAGGAGGATCATCTCTAAGGATAGCAAACGAGCAATTATGCAAATGAGCTCCATTAATATGCACATATATTCAGTGGCATGGGTATTACTTGCATCCCCCACTAACCCCCAATGCCAAGTTTCATCAGATTGGACAATGGGATCTGGTTATAAAAGTGGTATTGCGCATGTGTGGTAGCAAGTTTATATTTAAACTCTTTATCTTTCGACTCAATGAACGATGACACTTAAAATAAGTTGAATAAAGGTTGTTTCACTCCCATTGTTTACTTTTGAAAATGCCACATGAAGTTTTATATTAACGTTAATTTTAAGGAAGAACCAAAATGACTTTAACAAACATGGCCACTTGCACACAAACTAATGAATTCTTTGAAAAAAATTATTATAGAAGAAATCTGTTAAATATGGTATTTATTTTATTATTGATGCTACTTCTGGTAGAATGCTTTAAAACTCAACTGATTATCAACCAGTGTAATGCATACAAAGCCAAACAAAGTAAAAATTTAGATAGCATTTTAGGTAAAGACCGACAGCAAACATGCTGTGCCTTAACTGCCTATTATAATACCTGTCAAGTCCTTTAATACTGTATGGAAGAAATCCATGCATAAAGCAAAGCATCACTGATGCGGTATGTATCCAAGTTTTGCCAAAGTATCAACGCACATTAGGTTTGATCGCATTGATGATAGGCCCTTTGAATCGCTTTTTATAGATTTTGAACGGGCAATCCAGATATGGGTTTGCAGTCAGAAATGGTGCAATTTCTTCTGGGGACCTCTTGACAAACACGTTAACTTGAGTTTGACTTCCAGGAACTACGAGGTCTCCATGGCCAAGTTTAATCAGCGAGCCAAATTGTAAATTTTCAAGCTCAATCGCTGCCTCTGTGAACTGTGCTCTGTTGATGCCACGAAGGAAATCTGGACCACTCGTGTTAAGACACTTATGAGATGAGACAGGCCCACTGGTCAGCAGTATGGCTAACATGATGTTTTCCTTTGTGATCTCCTTGGATTTCCAATGTAAATATTTACCTCCATGTTTACTTGGATGAACGGACGCCTTCTGTGAAGCCAATAAAGAGACAAGACAGAAGTGAATGCCTCAAATGCAGCAAAGATTAGGAAGTCAAATAGTTGCTTCTGTAAGTTTCAGTTCTATCAATCTTCCAGTGATCCAACTATGTTGTATGAAAAGTAAATATGGCCTGGGCCAGAGTTTTTCAGCAAAGGTGATACATAAACATCTACAAGAAAAATGAAGTCCTCAAAACAACTTAAAGCAAAATATCTTCAAAATGTTGGCATGTGATCCTGAGCTTACGTCTACAACTTCATGAACTAGCAATGCCATTCATCCACTCATCCGTTGCAAAGAGCAGGCCTATTCCTGCTGCAATTAGAATGAGACCTGTCCAAAGTGTAAATTATCACACTACAAGAACGCCACGTAATGAATGTATCATGAATCCTAATGTCTTGTGCAAGTGGAAATTCCTATGCCAGCAATTGGCTACCATTTGAAGTGACTAGTCACCCACCCACTGTTAGCACAAATCATTGGCCACATCGTATTACTTTATGTGAATTTTTGCAGTTGTATCTTGCTGATTGTTTTTAAAATTATTGTAAAAATGACCTATCTGACACATGCATTTTTTTGTGAAGATCACCACATCACATAATGTAAAAATATAACTTTTATTTGTGTTGTTCCTCATAATGTCCAATTATTTCTGTTTCACCTATCAAATTGCAAGTTCTCAAATGAATACTTGAATAAAGTGATTTTTGACTTTATTTTATGCTTCTAGACTGGAATGTTCTTTTACGTACACAGTATATTTAATAAAAAGCCAAAATTGTCACAAAATTGTCAGCTTACTGCACAAATAGTGCATCCATAGGCTATTTTGGATCTAGAAAAGCTTGATGTTGAAACACTCTAGCTATGATGTTAAACCAACAGATCCAACTTGCAGAAAATGTTACATTTGCTTAGATTTGCTTGTTGGTTCCCAGGAAGGCAATATTACTTAAATGGCCTAATAAGTTGTCTGGGTCTACACATATATCACAGGTTATCTTATATTATTCCACTCAAGAATTTCTTAGACGTCCCTACAACCATTAAAGTTTGTTAATAAACGGGGAAAAGAAAAAACCCTTCCCCTTTCCGAGTGTATATAACACGGCAAAGTGTCGGAGATTGAGCAGAAGACCATGTTTCTGGTTCAACACTCTTAAGGCTTTCTACTTTCACTCAGATGTGATTCTACAATATTTTTTTCACTCTTTTTTCCATATTTCAGTATAAAAATAATAACATGTCCATAAAAATTATTCAGTTTCATAAATTCATTCATAAAGTTTTTTGGTGGATTTTTTTTCCCTTTATTAAATTTAAAAAGAATAAAAAATTTGAACAAGGCCATGTGTAGGGTCAGACGGGCATCTAATCCAATATGGCCGCCGCCAAAACACTGATGGCAATTGGTCAGTTTTCAAACGCCTATTTTGTTCGTATTTTGCTAAAAAAATCACTACAGTTACATCATAGTCATGGACTAGTTACATGACAACAGATGAAAATCTATACTGCAGAATATGTTGGAAATTACGTACCTATGAAAAAGCAGCATTTTTTTTTCAACATTCTGAGTCTTCAAAATTCGGAGTCATGAAGTGGCTGTATAGTGTATGTGGCGAGTAGGCCAAGACATTTTCGACTCCGGCTTCGGGCAAGATTCGGGCATTATATTCCACCCCGCTATTTCAGGTATTTTCAGCTTAAAAAACGTGGGACTGTACTCGGGTCATTACGGTAATATATTAACAAAAATAAATTGTGGTTTGTCCTCTAATTTTATGATGAAAAATATGGTCAAAGTTAATTGAACACACACTATAGAAGTTTAAGATTGATTTATTTGTGAATGAGGACAAGTCACAAGTATTTTATTCTTACGTCATAAAAATACTCGGTCTAAATCGTTAGTGTTTTTTTCTAGTATAACCGGACTGGCATACGCGTGCGAATGTTAGTCTGTGTCACAGACTCCGAAAAATATTATCTAAATTAGTACTGCGCGAGAGATTAACGTTATCAGTCCGACATAGCGAATGCATGCAAATGAACTAAATCTCAAAATCTCCGAAAATGAAAGGGTTCTATGGAGATTTTTGCATCAGAGGGTCCGTTACTATGTTTTGTTTTAAATATGTACCGTAATTGGGTCTGAACCTATAGAACCTAGCGAGAAAATTGAACGTTTTTGTCGGGTACTTTGGTGCTCGCAAACACGGAAAGTGAACACGCAATCGCTACGGGCCGCATCCCTTTTCCCACAATGCATTTCGGTATTATTCCAGTCTTGAGAATTTTCAAACGCTGGTTTCAATTTACGTTTTCAATTTTAGAAACAGGCTATACGTACTTACGTACCGCCGTAGGGCTGGCAATTGAATATCTTTAGCTCCTTGTTTTCTGAAGTCTAGTGTATCAATTGGTCACAGATATTGGGAAATGAAATTGAAAATGGTAATTCTTTTCAAGAAAATGTGTCAAATTATTAAACATTCAAAAATGCAAAATTATATGATTTTAATAATTTACACTTGGTTTCCCCCTAGCCCCCCGATGGGGACAAAAAGACAACAACAGCATAGAAGACATGACCCCATATTCTATGTGAACCAAGATAACTATCAAATTGACTACATATTACAACAAAAAACTTGTTTTGAATCAAAAACAGAAAACCAAATATTTGGACAAACAGGGAACATGAAGGTGTCCCAACAATTTAAACACATTTTCTGATGTCATAGGAAAGACAAACACAATGACCTATTATGATTCCAGGAATTCATTGAATCCACATACAATTTTGATGTGAGCAATAATTGTCTGCATTATAATAGCCCATGCATAAATTACTGTACAAATAATTTCTGGTATACAAGGGCGGATCCAGGATTTGAAAAAAGTCAAAATAAGGGGGCTGAAAGGCTAAACTTGTCCAAAATGGGCTGATTTTGCAAGATTTTGCAGAATTACGGGAGGTGCGAGCCCCCTCCATAGATCCGTTGTGGGGGGGGGCCCGGGTATATTTGAAACAAGTGAATAGCATGCTATAGGGACAACCTGTACTTTTTTATGGGTGAGAGCTGATAGTGAGGGAGCCCACAGCAATTAAACTTTGCAGCACTCCTATGTAGTGCCTCCTAAATACTGTGTGCTCTATACAGTCAATATGATGGCCAGTGGTCAAAACATGGAGGGTCATTGGTATATGTAACATACATTAAAACGTGAAATACTCTCTGTATACAGCAGGTGTACTATTCTGAATATGGTGACAATAATAAATGAATAAATAATGAGCTCATTGTCACCGACAACACAGTATGGAAAATTCCAACTTTTTGGAGATGGACTTTCAAACCAGCAACTCGGTTCTTCAGGGTCAAAATCAGGGGTCTCGTGACCATGGAGAGCAAAGGTTCATTTGATGATGGATTTTGGTTCTTTGGGGTATTTAAAACAAAATGAGCTCCTATGCCCCTCCCAGAAGTGTGGGCAAACTCCAGGAGAGTGGAAAATCCAAAATGGCTGCCGTCGGCCATTTTGGAAATTAGAAAATTGTCTATCTCTTGAACAAAGTAACATATAAACATGGAATAAGTGTCTTCTATGACTACTTTGACAATCAGAAGTCCATTCCTGAAGTTAGTTTTTCATTAGGTCATCTTTACTGTGAAATCCAAGATAGTCACCACTGACTATGTTAAATATAGAGATATTTTTACATAGTCCAAGCCACTACACCTTTGAATACAGTTAATGTATTGTTTCTAAGTATTTACGTGACCAGAAACCCATTTCAGATGTAGTTTGTTAACCTAGAGGTCACATCGCTATGTAGAAATCCAAAATGGCTGCCGTCGGCCATTTTGGAAATTAGAAAATTGTCTATCTCTTGAACAAAGTAACATATAAACATGGAATAAGTGTCTTTTTTGACTAATTTGATGACCAGGAGTCCATTCCTGAAGTTAGTTTTTCATTAGAAGGTCATCTTTACTGTAAAATCCAAGATGGGCAAATTAAGATTGATTAACCAATCAAAACCAATGAGTTTTTAAGGATTACCCACATGAGCCCCAATTGACGCTACCTGTCTCGTCTCCCCTCCAAAAAATTTTCCCTTTCCCCCATCTTCCCACAAAAATTACCATGTAAAGTCCTTTTACAGTGTAGTGAACAAGAAATCTATGCAAAAAGGAAAACATTACTGATGTGTTACGTATGGCTACTTACACATTAATAACTAGCAACTTCTCTGAAAATTGTATTATAAAAGAAATCTGGTTAAGTATTATATTATAGTCGCCGTCACAATTCCTTTTCTGAAAAAGGCGTCTACATACGCGCACGAAGTTACTGCGTGTAACGCGCAGACTATGTATTTCCTTTACGCATTGTCATGGTTCTGTCTGGTGGGAATGCTGGCATAGTCTTGACGCAGAGAAAAGGAATTATGACGGAGAGTATGTTTATTATCATTGCTGCTTCTAGTAGTATGCTTTTCAATAACTGATTACAACCAATGTAATACATACAAAGCTGAACAAAGAGCAAATTTAAATAGCATGTTATAGGTAAAAGACTGGCAGTAAAATGCTGTGCCTAACCTGCTTATATTTTAATACCACATCAAGTCCTTTTACAGTGCAGTGAACAAGAAATCCAAGCAAAAAGGAAAGCATCACTGATGTGGTATGTATCCAAGTTTTGCTAAAGTAACACGCACACTGGGTTTGATCGCATTTATGATAGGTCCTTTGAATCGCTTTTTATAGATTTTCAGCGGGCAATCAAGATATGGGTTTGCAGTCAGAATTGGTGCGACTTCTTCTGGGGGCTTCTTGATAAAGATATGAACTTGAGGTTGACGGTCCATGGTGGCCAAGTTTAATCACACAGCCAAATTTCAAGTTTTCAAGCTCAATCGCTGCCTCTGTGAACTGCTCTCTGTGGATACTACGAAGGAACACTGGACCACTCGTGTTAATGCACTGAAGAGATGAGACACACCCACTGGTCAGCAATATGGCCAACATGACGTTCTCCTTTGTGATCTCCTTCGATTTCCAATGTAAATATTTACCTCCATGTTTACTTGGATGAATGGATGCTTTCTGTGAAGCCAATAAAGAGACAAAGACAGAAGTGAATGTCTCAGAAGGCAGCAAAAATTTGGAGGTCAAATGGGTACTTCTGTAAGTTTCAGTTCTATCAACTTTCCAATGATCCCACTTTGTTGAATGAAAAGTAAATATGGCCTGGACCATAGTTTTTCAGCAAAGGTATGAAGTTCTCAAAAAAAAATTACGACAAAATCTCTTCAAAATGTAGACATATCCAGATCACATGCCAAACAACTACATGGAATTGAATGGATGAGCAATGCCATCCATTCTCCTGTTGGAAGTTTAGAGCATAACTGTTCCTAAATGAAACCTGTTGAGTGTAAACTAAGACTTGAAGAACAGGTAATTAATCCTAATTGTCTTGTGTGAGTGAAAATTCCTATGCCTGCAATTGCCTCTCACTTAGTAGTAACTATTCAGTGGCACGTGTGTGTGTGTGTGTGGGGGGGGGGTATCCCCAGTTTGGTTTGCCAGTCTGGGGAAAAGAACATGTCCCCAGTTTGGTTTGCCAGTCTGGGGCAAAGATCCATTCACAAAGAATCATGTTATTATTAAAGCCTGCATTTAGGTCAGCACTTGCTTTAATGTGCGTCCTCAAGATATTTCAAAAATTGTTATAAAGCTTTATTATAATAGCCCTCATCTGAAATGATAACGGTCAATTTATGGTTAAACAGAACAATTTTATAACAAAATCACTCTGGAGTGGTTTTATTCAGCAGACAATGGAAGCCAATGTATTATGGCATCAAACATAAGAAAACACACACCCAAGTTGATTCCCTCAACATCCACCCTGTTTGGTCTTTGACATTTGTGGCTTTAATATCAATGAGTACAAGTCTGTGATAATCAAGTAAAATACACATTGGTTGATTGAAGTTATGGCAAAAACAAGTAAAAAAAAATTATAGGATGTCAAACAGGACAGAATTGCTAACAAATCTAATTTTATCTAAAGTGTGTCGCCTTTGATATTTTTTTATTCTGGTTTTGTTATAATAAATGAGACTTTCAAACAGCTGTCTAACCTCAATATAATATCAACACGCGGCACGTAATACCCAAAGGGTGTCTGAAGTCCAGAAACCAATGAATTTGTGTAAATATTAAAATACTTCATGATCTAAAAGTTAAAATTGAAATCAGAAATTGATTTAAAAATGTCTGTACAAGTCAATCTCCATCAGGTAATTTTACAGCTGTTTAAGAATATCTCGTATATATGGTACACCTATCTACAAATAAAGGTCATATGCAAATTAAAGCAATATTGGCACATTTTTTGAAGAGCGCCCCCAATTTTCAAAATTTGATATTTTTGCACAGTTACGTTGGTAATTGTCTAGGAAACTATACCTGCGAACGAGAATGCTAAAAAATGCGTATTTATCACAAAATAAGCGATTTTGAAATTAGAATTGGGATCCCAGATTGGACTTAACGGCAGAGCTGGAAATGCTACGTTTATGTCCGTCCATGATGAAATAGAGCCACCTTGAGAAAATAACCTCTAACTTGACTTGCCCGAACTATTAAAACAACTAATGGATGAGCGTAGACAGATACATGGCGCTATTTCCCGGCTATTTCACATCGGAAGGCCGTTTCCAGCAGCCGTTGAATTATTATCGGGGATCCCCGATAATAATTATTCTAGTACAAAATTCCTTCGTTTGTGACACATAGACATTTTCGAGCTTAACCATTCACAGGTATAGTTTACTAGCCAGTTACCAATGCAACCGTGTAAAAATCTCCAAATTTTTGAAAAATTGGGGGCGCCCTTCAAAAAAATGTGCTAATATTGCTTTAATACAATCATGTTCCATAAGAAACACCTCACAGTCATAAAACTACTATTTACACAATAAAATTCCTCACATAGAAGCATGTGGGAGATGCTCTGTAGTCACCTCCAGTTACCCATCAGTTACCCGATTATCCCCCACCATGTCACCAAAAACACAGTGACACCAAGCGTTCCAATATATTGATATTTCTCTTAAAATAATATTGATCAATTGGTTAACATGGTCATTTTTTAAACATTAACATGCAGTGGCGGCACCAAACTTCATTTTGGGGAAAAAAACTGGGGGGAAGAAGTGAATTTTGGGGGAAAACTTCAACTTTTGGGCCCTACATGATGTGTTGATATTTGCCCAAAATCTTTGGTGATTTTTGGCCTCAATCACTGATTTAGAGCAAAAAACCGTCATTTTATTATGGCCGGCGGGGGGGGGGGGGCTGGCTATGCTGGGGACTGGGGGAAAGAAAACAAATTTCCACTAATGATGCCTTGAAAATCATCGTGTGACAGAAGTTTTATCTTGCGAGGGGAGGCAAGGCAATAAAAGTTTCATCTATGGAGTATTCATCGGGCTTAAGAATCCAAGCCTTACTAAGTGGAACGCACTCTAGGCTTGATAATATATGCCACTGGTCTGTTGTAGCGCTGTTAATAATCTTGTATCGTGCAATCAACTAGGGTGGATTTGCAGTTAGAATTGGTTCAAATTCATCTGGCGGCCTTCTTGATAAAAATATAACAGTTTGGATTTTGACTCTCAGGACATTCTATACCTCCACGGTCAAGTTTAATCAGAAAGCCAAATTGACATTGTTCAAGTTCGGTGACCGCTTCAATGAACTCTGCTTTGCCAATGCCACGGAGGAACTCCGGACCACTTTGGGTGATACACTGAAATGACGAAACAGGCCCACTGGTCAGCAATATCGCTAGCATGATGTTTCTTTTGTGATCTTCTTAGACTTCCAATGTATGTAAGGACCCCCGTGTGCACTTTGTTGAACTCCCGCTTTCTGTGAAGCCAATGAAAAGACAAAAGAGACAGGAGTGAATGCCTCGGAATGCAGGAAGGAAAGGAAAACAATGTCAAGTTGTTGCTTTTGTCAATTTCATTTCTACGACTTCGTGATCCACTATGATGTTGGACATACAAAGGAAAGCTTTGTGGCTGAAGCTCTTCAACTTCAACACAATAATATATTGAAGGTCAACACAAGAACAGTGCCAAAGTGCACTTAAGTATCAATATGATATGCCATACACTTTATAAGATTTGCTAAATGTTTTATCGTGGCTTCTATAAGAACCACTGTACTAGGTTCTACTGCTGTCAGGACTAGCACTTGTAAGCATGATTTTTTTAGGGGGGGTTCAATAGGGACCACTCCCCAAATTTGCCAAAAGGGGGAAAATGTGGCAAAATTTGACCTCTTTGGACAAAAAGCATAAAAACATAAGTTTTTAAATGGCAATGGGCTTGAGAATTAAGTCGAAACTGATGAGTTTAAAAGGAATTTCCTGTGAGCCCGAAACAAAACTATCTTATCCCCTCCAGAATTTTCATTTGCTACCCCCACCCATTTTCCCACAAAAAATGCTGGCGCCACCATCGCTCAGAAGGGGGTGTTTAAATTAAGAGACATTGGCCAGTAATAATAAACTTAATAGTTAAGAGAAAGTAGAACATATTAAATAGTGTCACTGAAATGGTTTGACCCATATTAATTAAACTTGACAATAACACTTGACCATTAGATGAGCTGTAGTTTGAAGTTAAGCTCAATTAAAATTTCTACTCACAAGTAAAAGAGCAGCCCCAAATAACCTCAAGACTTTAATAGCAATTGAGGTCTCTGGAATTTACTGGAAGTGGTCAAAATATTGGTGTCTTTAATTAAAGCTACTATTTACAGTATTCTATGAACTCATGTTTGGCACTCACAGCGCAGGCTCATCAAAATGGATTAGAATGTTGATCTGAAACTTAACAGATGGTGTATTAAGGTCAAGGTATTTCAATCAAGATGAAACTTCTTAATTACTTCTGGTCAACCACCTTGAAAAGGCTTGAAATGCTTGTCAGCGAATAGCACATATGAAGTGCAAAATCAACAACCTAACCCACAAAAATATTTGTATGCAATTGCAAATATTGGTTATAGAGAAAAAAAAATCTTGAGCACCAATCCACCTCATCAAAATTTTCACTCAGAGGCTAACGCATTTAAAGGTAACTGCTGCAAATGCTTCCAAAGTAGTTGTTGCAAGCAAGTAAAATGTTTTAGTTAGTCTGATTTTCTTTGGTATTGACCTTAAGCCTCCATATAGTCAGTCAGTCAGTCGGAGCATATAAGCAGGACATGTTAAGGTGGAGACAAGGCTATTTGCGCTCAGGCCACAAGCTTTTAATTTTGCCAAAAATAAAACTCACAATTATTTCGACCTTCTGAAAAAGCATCCAAAGTCAAGCAATTTGAGCTCATTTTGCCAATATTACTCATAACTGAACATACACAAAATTGGGTGCTTTTTGCAACCCAGAAGTTCTTTTAATCCTTACATTGACTACAGGGAGGTTGTCCAATGCAGGAGTTAACCTACAGAAACTTGTCATATGTTCTGTATGTATCCAAGTTTTACCAAAGCATCACGCATTCTGGGGCTGATGCAATATATCAGAGGTCTCTTGAACCGCTCCTCGTAAATCTCAAGTGTGCAATCAAAATCGGGATGTGCAGCCCAGAATGTGCACCTTCATGTGGTTCTTCTGTTGCAAAACACAACAGCTTGGACTGTGGCCAGGAATTTCAATCAGCGAGGCCAAATCCCACCTTTTTTCAAGTTCGTTTGGCCGCCTCCATGAACTGCGGTTTTCGGATTGCACTGAGGAACACGGTCCCACGCTTTTGGTGATACCCATACAGGACTGATAACCGGGCCCGCTCGTCAGCAGTAACGGCTAGCATGACGTTAGCTTTTGTGACCACCTTGGAGTTTCCCCCCAAAAAATGCCAAAATCGACTTCCTGCGGGACTCATTTGCCCGAAGCTTTCTGTGAAGCCAAAGACATTATTAAAATAAATTAAATGCCTCAAAATGCAGTCACAGATTTCATAAAAAAAGGTTGCTGTTGTGAACAGGAGCTCTTCTTTCATGTCACTCTAATTAATGACCGTATTTTTAAATGAAGCTTTTACGTAAGATCAAAGCACTTTACATTTATTTCGCTGCTACATAGGAAATCAGAATCATTTTAGTTTTCATCTAGCCGGCGCCTGCTAGGCCGCTCAAACCTCCCACTAGATCTAATATTCCCCCAAAGCTCCAAGGATTTCGCTTGGGTTCGCGAGGTAATGGAGGAGATTATGTATCTTGCCCAGGACACAAACCATTGACCACAGTGGGGCTTGAACTCAAATTTAACGGTCTCATGATCACGAGTCCTGCGGCTTTTCCACAAGACCACACGTGCTCTACTAACAACAACAAGATCCATAATAGCAAAGCCTAGGCTAAAGATTTTTTCAGCTTTTAATATAATTTAAGGTCATCTATGAATAGTGGCTTTACAACACCCCACGTATAACTTGCAGCAAAGAATGCGAGAGAATTTGATCTGGACCGTACCCTCCTCATCTTGCACACACCAATCAGAAATAAAGCAAGCACTTGGAATGAAAGTTACATGAAGAATCAGGATTTTTTCTTGCCTTGTCATGTAGCGCTATAGTCCAAATGAGGAAAAATCACCTGCAATCAAGGGTCAGAAGGGTAAGTCTGAAGTGCAATTTTTTCTGGTAGTGAAACTACTTTGTGAAACAGATAAGTCCACCAATGCTTGATACTGCACAGCCATGCATCAACAGATTCCCTTAATCAGTATGTATCGTCAGTGAGGAACCACTTAACTCTATGTAACCAAGGATGGCTCACTGAGGGACGAATTGTTGCCCTGGTAACTCACAAAAAGGCCTAATAAAAGGCCAACTTCTCAAAGACCACAAAGCTTCCCTAAACAACAATGGTCAGAATCCACTTAATTGGTGCTAAGTTCAAAGTTTTTCGAATCACCAACATCTAGTTCATTTAGAAATTGGGCACAATTTTGTTGGAAATCCTGTTGTTTAAAAAAAATAATATACAACACTATTTTATTTTGATCTCACATAACATTCAGCTTTCCTTTAAAACCAAATTTAGCCATGTGTCAAATTATGATGTGATCTCTTAATTGCCTGTGCCCTCTTGGGCACTCTACTGGGTTGTGGAGCTAAAATGAGGGGATGACATTCCCAACCGAAGTTCATTTTTATAGTTTCATTATTCAGTATTTTATTCAACATTAGAAAGCTTATTCAAAAGGTTTTGTGGGGTGAGAGAGTACGTACCTAAATTTATCAACAGCAACAACTGGAAAACAAATGATATGAACTGTATATGTTAATTGTTTGGGCAAACCCTAATAGCGTTTATTAGAAACCTTGCCGCTCTGTAGTAATACATGTAACTTCACGCGAATTCACCATTAAAATCATATCAGTAAAATATTCAAAAGATTAACTTTTTAAATCATTTTAAGCATTAGGTGAACCATTTGGAGTTGCAAATAATCTAGATATTCTAATCTTTACAATCATTTTTCTCTATCAAAACATTTTGGCACAAATGAGCAAAACAGGAAATGGAAACCTAGACTATTAGCTTTATTTTGGATCAAACCAAGACTTCAATGAATTTTTCAGCAATGGTACTCAATGGGCCAGATGCAGCTCCCCCCACAAAGCCTTGCTGTGTACCTGCACGTACTGAGCAAAAGGGTATTATAGTGATTGATATTTATTGTGAGCACTTCTACATTGTTGAGGGTATGGTTTCATTTGGAGAGGATGTGTTATAACAAAAGCTTGATACATGGAGCTCATCTTACATCCATCAGTGGTAAGTTCTGTTCTGTAGTAAAGTTCAAACGTTGGTATATTTATTTTAAATTCCATGATTCCTCTTTGAGTTAATTCAGTAAATGTAATGTTTTCTATTCTTAAACACTTGAAGTTGTTACGCAATATTCATTGGTTTCTTACCGTGTGATATGAGTGCGTACCTCGTCAACACACTACCGCATACGCACTGCCGGCCAATCGAAGACTCATATACTCTGTAAACCTAGAAGTGCAAAGTAATCAATAAACTCCCACACCAGTCTCACAAGGAATGCCTGGTATTTGTCGACTTATATGACCAGTATTTTGTGTATCAGTGTAAGAGATTTGTTTTGTTCTTTCACCACGCGATGCACGCGATTTAGACTGCGTCTAAGAGTGTATAAGCGCATTTTGTAGTAAGGCGCGATAATGCTGCGCAGCGCAGCGCATCGATTAATTTACTTTGTACTTCGAAGTTTATGAAGTATAGTAACAACAGACTGATCGATTTAAAAAGCTGGGGTAGTTGGATAAAATCTATCATAATTTTAGTAATATGTTACTAATATAGCTTCTTATTTTGAATAAAGTGTTAAAGAATGAGAATAAAGGTAAATTGTTTTTAGCCTCTGCTGTGTATCTATCGTGTCATATCACACAGGCAACAGCACTCTTTTAGCGTAAACAACTCGGCTGCTCCTCTTTGCTCTACTTAAAATAATGCTGTCGCCCGTGTGGTAGGGCACGACGATAGATACACAGCAGAGGCTAAATCAATACCTTTATTTGCTAAATCATCCATGGTTGACTTGACTAGGCACAAGCAAGGAATTTGATTAAGTTAAACTGATGTACCTTTGCCGTATGGACATATTTTGGCATTTTTGTCACTAAATCTGTTTAATTCAATCCAACTGACATCACTTTCACCTCTTCTGCTGTGATCAATAGCTTATTTATATGCAAACATTTTAATAATTATACACCGGACATTTATGTAAATGTATACAAATGGTTTACTGGTTTATATTAAAGAATGGCTTAAATCTTATGAATGTCAATCGATCCTCAGATGAGGCCGAGCAGAAAATATTGGTCTCAATCCATGTCCAAATAACTTATAGCAGGATTTTTTTTAATCTGTTTAACTTTGAATTGTGCATCTTTTGATGACAAAAAAATCTAAATTCTGCTGCCCTGTTTGCAAGATAATTATGTTGGGTCCTTATGGACTGCCCCATAATACACTAATGATAAAATAAATGTAACAAAATAGAAAATCACTAATGTTATAATAAATTTAACATAGAATAATGATTGTACATATTACAAGCCAATAGTGGGATGATACGTATGTCACAATAACTATACTTTGTTTGAGCCCTATAAAAATCTATAGAAAAGTGCACCTCAAATTTGAACCTCTATAAAATACAAAATTGGTCAAGGGGTCCACTTTTTAATGATCTATATACCTAATAACATGTTTTACTAAAAAAAATACTTGATGTGAATCCTTGTTGAGAGATTATGGAAACAAATTTGCATCTTCACAATTTCAAAAATTGGTTTTTGACATGCAAATGTAATTTTTTATAATATTTTTCAGTTTCTACTTCATTATTGTTGGTCTAGATCCAGAGGGTGTTTTGAATCAATCCCATGATGCATTGTAATGTTCCTATACTGTACCGTACCAAACACATGTCAGTACTTAGGGATAAAAAGTGTTTTAAAAGTTTTAGAACCGCAAAATATTTCATAATCATGCTAAAAATTCCCTAAGTACTAATGCTTTGTGTGCTAAAATGAGGGTTAAAGTCAGGATTTTCATGTGTTAAGAATAGGATTTTTATGGGATCACATGACCCTATTGAGGTGAAATTTCCCAAAACTGGTGCATTGTGGGATTGACCCAAAACACCCTCTGGTCTAGATCTAACTGACCCTACAAACATGAGGTGAATTTCATCACAAAATGTTATAGGAAATAATTGGGTCATTTGGGGACATTCTGTGACCGTGGAGAGCAGAGCATCATTTCTCAGTGGATTTGTCTTCTATGAAGGTTAATGAACAAATTTAGAGGGGGGTGCCCCTCGAAAAAGTGTGGGCGGAATCGAGGAGGGGGAAAATTCATAATACAGGGGTAAAAAAATAAAAATTCTTGAATTGCTGTAAAAAGGTAACCAAAGTTTTCTTCTTGTTACAAGGATTAAAAAAAGGTATAGTTTGTACTACCTATAAGGTATGGTTACCGAGGTATAAGACAAAATTTGTCAAATGTCATCACCAAAGGTTAAATCTTTTTATTGCACAGATTTCTTTAAAAATGGTCTCAAATTGTTAACCTTTCCACAGGGATTGCAGCAAAAGTAGTTGACACTCATTTGTATTTGTTTATTGAGATAAATGACAAACAAGGTCAACCCCATTGACCTCAGAATTTTAAAAATATGATGGTGCAAAATGTTTTTGTTGCAGTCTCTGAGGAAAGATGAACAATTTGAGCCCATTTTTGAAGAAATCGGAGCAATATTTAAGATTTAACCTTTCGTGATGACCTTTGACGATTTTTGTGTTATATCTCCATAACCATAAGTTGTAAGTAGTACAAACTATACCTTTTTTAATCCTTGTAACAAGACGAACACTTTGGTTACCTTTTTACAGCAGTCCAAGCATTTTTAACCCCTGTATTTATTTTCCCCCTCCTGGATTCCGCCCACACTTTCACGAGGGGCACCCCCGTTAAAATTTGTTCATTAACCTTCATAGAAGACAAATCCACTGAGAAATGATGCTCTGCTCTCCATGGTCACGGAATTGCTCCAAATGACCCAACTAAAAATGGTTTTGTGTGTGGGGGGGGGGCAGAACTACAAAGTATGAGATCTTCTCCAGAAAAAGTGTAATTGCCTATGCTCTTTACCCTATATCGCAGTCAAAACGATATATTTGTTAAAGGTACTATTTGGTAATCACCCTTTACTAGACCTTTTAGACACCACCATATTTGGTATGGGTACCATCATATATTAACAATAATAAGTTTTTATATCGTGCCTAATCCCTGTAAACAGGCTAAAAGCTCTATTGCCAATTATTATTACGCCGCCTTCAAGAAATCGTCAATCATTTCGCTTCATCTAGGTGGCTGCTCAAAGACATACCTTACAAGTGCACAAACCTATCAACACTTGGATTGTAATATTCCCCCATAACAGCTCCCCATATTTCCCTTGGGTTGACAAGGCAATTAAGTATAAAGTACCTTGCCCAGGGACACAAATATGTTGACCACAATGGGGCTCAAAATCACGATTTTAACGGCCTAATGACCACAGGTCCTGTGCTTTTCAACTTGACCACACATGGGAATCTGTGCAAACACACATATGCATATCTGTCAATGATTTATCAAATGAAAATTCATGTGATTCTGAAACTGGCTCTTTTCCATAGAAAAAATCAACAAAGGTCACCTAAAATCGACAAAGGTCACCCAAAATCGACAAAGGTCACCTCGATCTAGTTTCTTTTTATGGTGCTAGGTTTGTAGAAATCATTATTTTATCCTGTTTTTTTTTTGTAAAAATTGGATGATCAAACTTCACCTGAAGCAGAGTCAAGAGAACATTGACATCTATTTACAGTCTCTTATGCAAATATGCAAGCTACACTCTTACAATGATGGTTATGCTGGGCTACCCAATAACACAGACATTCATCTTTAGTGTTACAAATAGAATTCAATGATGTAAGCAGTGATGCATCATTCATGCTGTTGTAAGAAACCTTGTGGCAAGTATCCAAGCTTTGCTAATGTAGCACGCATTCTAGGCTTGATAACATAAATCAGTGGCCTGATGAACCTCTGTACGTAAATCTGGTAGTTACAATCGATATCTGGATTTGCTGCCAGAATTGGTGCAACTTCTTGAGGCGTCTTTTTGACAAAAATGTAAGTGCCCTGGTTCTGGGTGCCTGGCAGTGCAATACCTGTACGACCAATTTTAACCAACACACCAAACTGTAATCGATCCAATTCAATTGCCGCTTCCATGAACTGGGTGCTGCGGATGGCGCGAAGGAACTCCGGACCGCTTGTTCTGATGCACTGAAGGGATGACACAGGCCCACTTGTCAACAAAATGGCCAGCATGACGTTTCTCTTTGTGACCGCCCTAGACTTCCAATCATGATATCGAGTGCCTGATTTTACAGATCCTCTCTGTAAAGCCAATAAAAAGAGAGTAAACAGAAATGAATGCTTTAAAATGCAGCAGTGTTCTGGATATCAAAATGGTCGCTTTGCAAATTGCAGTTCCAATAACATGCAGCTAACAAGGTGGAGGTTAGAGTCCTTCAGCTTGAATGTATAATATTACACAAAGAGCACATGTCCTTGTAACTAATCCAATGGACTTCTATTTGGAGACATCCACTGTGCCTTAACCCTAACACTGTTCTTGTTTCCTGACAAGGGAAGGGGTTAAGGATAGAAGCTAAAGAAGACTACACACCTTGGGTGGGATTCGAACCCGGGGCCCCTGGCACATCAGTCCCATGAGCAGGGATGGCAAGCCACGAGGGTGTCGCTAGCCTGGCTAGCGATTTCGTCGTCGTATCCTTTTGGACTTTTGTTAATTTACTAGCCTCAGCTCAGTGAGTTTTAAAGCGGCAGTGGCACATTTTCAGAAAATGTGAAATTTTGCCAAATTGCTCGCAAATGATAGTCTAAACCATTGGAAGAATAGAGATATATTTTACACATCAAAATAGCATACCCATGAGCAGATATGGACATCAATAAGAGGCTAAAGACATCCAGGTAATTTGTAGGCTTTTAAGTTTGCCGTAACTTTAATCAACAAATGTGTCTATTACATGAATATCATGGACTCGTACTCACTATACTAAAACCACAAAGGTCACAGACAGGTCAAACATGGTGCATGCCGTGAGAATCAACTCTGGCGTGTTTTCTTGTGTTATACGCCATTCCCAAGTCCTCTGCTGAATTAATGTTGCCGGCGACATTAATTATAAAATCGTTCTGTTTTACCCATAAGCGCACTGATTTGGGCTTAATAATATCAGGTGAGGGCTAATGTTAAAAGCTTTATAACCATGCAAAAATATCAATTGTTAAAAATCTAGAGGATGCACTATTTTTCAAATGTGCCAGTGTCCCTTTATGTGAGTTTTGGTCGTGATAGGGTAAGCATGATGAACAAATCATCAAGCAACATGTAGTGAAATGAAGAGTTATTGTTAACGATTTTAATAATGTTTGTATTTTTTTCAATTTCCAAGTAAGTCATGCATCAACAACACACTTAATAAACAAAATTATCTTACAGACTTCAGATTGGATTAAAAAGATGTTTATTCCTATATAATGCTTTCACAACAAATGTACATTATGACATTAATGATACTTTAAACTTGTAAGCAAGTCTTGTTTGAAACACAGTTTCGATCTTATTTTGAAAACTCCTTACAAAATATGGCAGTGGCCAAGTGTTCAGTATATTATCTATGTTCAAACACTAACCCCCCCCCCCTTCAGTAAATTTTGAAAACTCAAGTTACTGCTATAATCAATGTGCAGCAAAGGCTCTCAAATGTTAGCCATTCTATGTAGATGAGCCATTTTTTTATCAACTTAGAAACATGTCTATAAAAGTTTCATAATGTCTATATTTAGTGAAACTAAAAAAAAAATGTGCTAATTTCATCAATATCATGGTGTCTTTGGTTGTCCCCCCCCCTTCAAAAAAAAGTGTGTGCATATTAAATCGAGGATTAAAATCAGGAGATGACACTTGTGGACGAACGGTGGTTCCTGGACCTTGGTTTAAGGGAGCGCTATAACGACTGTTAGATTTTAAGGGGGTGGGACACAGCACTAAAAAGTCCAGGTAAAACTCAGGGATAACAATACATAGGTGAGACTATTTGGACTTAAAACGTAAAATTGGTGTTATATGAAATCTGTGAATTTCTAATTGCTATAATGTAAGATATACTGTGAATTATTTTTACAAAAACATATAGTAGGGAACTAGACTATTTCCAGGGGATTTCAATTGAAGGGACCCTAATTGTAGACTGCAAGGGCTGTAGCAAAATATATAACTTTGATTCATAAAACTAGATTAAATAAATCTAAACAACATTAAAGGAGCTAAATTTGATACTAAATTTGACCTTGAAATAAATGTATAGGCACATTTGAAAAACAAAATAATTAACACTGTGAAACATTCAGCGTACCAAACCCTTAAACTAGGATGGACCTATGTTCATCTAAGGGCGCTATATATAGCCAAGTCTTGCAATGCGAAGTTCGTTATTGTCATGGTTACAAACGGCGTACACGTAACTCTATACCATGAGGTTAATTTATATAGGAGGGACCATGAATTTGCGTGAACTTTCGTATTTTGCCATATAGCCATATTGTGGGGTAAAGGAGCAAAAGACGACGGCGCTATGTGTCAACCCCATGATTAAATTGTTAACCTTGTTCAGGACAGGGAAAATAGGAATTTGAAAGATCTTGGAAGAAAAAGTGATGTTAGGTAGCAAATCAAATTTGATGTTAAAGGTGGTTGTTCCGATTTATGTGTATTGTGTTCTCTACTTGATACGAGAGCCTGGCACTTGCACATACACCCCATCAAGTACCGTGGGAAACAAACTTGCGGTTTTGATGGTAGACGCAATAATGCATGTTGCAAAGCCCTATTCAACACTGTGCTAATAAAGTGGTTAACCACTAAAACGGCGGTTTTTTGTTTATATCTTGGGAATGAAATGGATTCGAGGGCTCAAATTTCAGGACGACAATGAGAAAAATACGGCCTTTCATCTGATATCAAAATCGATACTACTTCCGGGTAAATCGGGGGGGTCCCAAAGACGATCAGAACACGCCCCTTTAAGAAGGACATACAGGGTAGAAAATAGAGAACTGGAAGTGAAGGTAAATATTTCTGTTTTGAAAGTAAACTGATGCCATCTTGCTGGGAAATCCAACATTTTTGAAGCCCTGAAATTATTTCTGCATTTGCCAAGTGCATGATGAAAATCACAAATCTGTAGATATACGACCTTGCCCTGTACTTTTGTGTGTCAAGGCTTCCAAATTGAGTTTACTAACACAACAGCTGTTTTTGGTTGCATTGGTATTGTGCAAAACTTTGAACTGGATAAGAATAGCTCAAAAAATGAAACAGTGCACTTATAAATTGTAAATAAAATGATAAAAACATGTCCTTTTTCATGTAACAACAAAACAGTGAATTTAAATTAAGATGGTGTCAATCATTTCAACAGTACAATAAAAAATATCATTATGTCAATAACAAACTATCTCCCTTATATCGCATAATTAGCCAACCCAAGGCCAACATGGACATGTATAAATTTACAATGTAAATATATTTTGACTACCATTACTGGCTTTTCCATGATTGTATGTAAGAATTTCTGTTGGGGTCACAAAGTTAAATTGGTACTTTTGCCAAATTTAAACATTGCTTTCCATTAAGAAAATTTATTTATACCTATTTCACTTTTAATATAAAAATTTAATGAGCAAGCAAACAAACATCTGGTTTCACTATAGTAAAAACGTCACATGCTAAAGGTGATGGTTTCTTAAGTTGTAAAGAGTGATGCTTAACTATACACAAGGTGGTTCTCCAACCACGTCTTGCCTCTTATCCCGATCAGAAAATGTTTAACATTTGCACATGTACCACGTCAGAATGTGAGGATGACAGAATGCCCCTTTAATCCTCCCACATGACCCTATCTGTGTACATCTCATATGGAGCTTGGGTCAGTGCTTGTACTGACCAAGTTTGGTGATCGCAGCATTTGATTTGTGGCAGAAAAATGAAAGTATAGATTTTCAAATAATCCCCCTTTAATCAGCCCACATCACATGACCTCTCACTTCAATTGGAATACACCACATATGAACCATGGACTAGTGGTTCTCCTGATCAAGTTTGGCTGCAATTGGCCCAAGCATTAACAAAACTTTAAACAAAATGATTGTGCACAAACGCACATATGTACACACACTCTCTCGCACGCTCATGCAGCAATTTTTTAGTCTTGCTCTAAACAAGCTCAGGGGAAAGTAATTCTTAAAATACAACATGTATACTTTGTTTTGCCTGAAGTATGAAGTGATGATGTGCATGTATACCCAGTGCTGCCTTTCAGTTGCAGTGCACTAGTGCCTTTACCTATGCGTGCACTGAACGTCGGTACAATGCATGCGCCCACACCGTTACTTCATACTTCGAGCTGGAGAGAGTATAGGCACACCTAAAAAGTGTCATTTATTCAAACACACTAGTATCCTATGTTACTGTTATACTTCTGGGATGGCTGTTGTCAACATGTCTTTATGTCGACATATGCGTTTCTGTAAGCCTTATCCCGACATGTCAAATATAAAACAGTAAATAATAGCATTTTGTGGATATCCTATTAAAAACGGACATTGTCTGCTAAAAGTTATCAATTTATGACTAATTCTTTCTTTCTGGGTTTCTTTTTTAATGAGTCTAATCTATGAAATATACAACAGTAAAAATATGATTAGTTTCTGGATGTACCTGAAATTGATGTGACCAGACCAATATTGCATATTTAACTTCACCCACACACCCACACACAATATCCCCATGGAGTATCCTGTCTGGAGTTGACTGGGTCACATGGACAATGATTTTCCAGTGTTTTTAGTCTAGGACTTAGATAAAGCATACAGTCAGTTGGATTGAATGTTACCATAAGATTGTATTAAATTTTACGTCAACATTATTTTGATTTTGTGATAAAATTATATTAACATATGTTGCCATAAAAATAACATGCTGATGACAACCCTAGTTAAACTACACATAGATTTAAAAAAATGTTTACAACACATTGCACACTTTATGACCCAACCCCATTAAATTACTGCGCTAGCATATTATGTAAATGTAAATTATGCACCTTCAAAAGGTCACATTTCTTATGTTTTCTATTGTTTTACCTCATATTTTCGTCCATTAGCCCAAGTGGGTCAGATCGGGTTGATGTTTGTGTGTGAACAAGCAAGGGTGCATGCATGTGCTTGTATAAGTATGTGTGGCTGTGTGTGTGCACTTGTGTGCAACATAATTCTAATTTGTAGGCCTATATATTTGAAGTTCACTATTTGTTTCGTGGATATATGCAACAAATAATTGCATCCCTGTGACTTTACCAGATTTCACTTGATGTGTCATTGACCCAAAAGATTTTTGCAACGAGGGGTCCTGAAAACCAGTTTACTCACTTACTTTGTCTTGTCTGAAGTAAGAAGTGACGAGCGCGCGTATCCCCAGTGCCGCCTTTCATGCAGGTGCTTGTGTTTTGCTTACGCGCGCGCTGAAAAGAGGTACAATGTATAACGCCCGCTTCCGCTACTTCATACTTCGAGCTTGACAGAGTTATAGTGCTGGGATTGTCTATACGTACACGCTACAGAAAGAGCCTGCACTTTACTTTTTACTACACGTTCACTTGAGCAAAAAAAACTTTTTTTCACAGGCAGTATTAGTTTATTACCCAAGTCAAAATTTTTACCAAATTATATGCCAACAAAAAAAATAAAGTTCTAAATACAGTACTGCTACTTTAAAACAATTTTTAGACTTTTACAGAAACATGGAATCCTGTGTTTGTCCCCCGAGTTCTTTTATTAATGCCTTCACTAAATACAATGGTACTGCAATAAAAAAAAATAACGAAAATGGTGGCGCCAGTAGTGTGTCATTATGTGTAGCTTCTTCTTCTCTTATCTCAATTAAAATTTTTATGGAATGTCATCTTTAAAACATGTTACATTTTTGATGATATCATGACGTACATAAAGTCGGTTTAAATGATTACGATGATTTATGGTGTAGAATTTTTTTGTGGAGGCACCAATTCCACAGTCATCTTCAGATTCATTGTTATCAAAGTGTACACAAACAACAATAACTGTTCATGTACATGCATGAGTTCCCAGCTCTTACTCCTACTACTTGACATTTGTTTTAGAGAACCCCACTTGCCTCCACTGAAGAACTAGCAAACAGTCCCGCTTTTCACATTGCTAAGGTGCACATTAAAATACCCAAAGTTAAATGAAAAAAACACACTTCAACCAATAAAGATCTGCCCTAAAAATGTTACCCACGAATGAATAACAAATTTTTGAAATTCCATATTTTTAAAAAAAAAGGGTTTCCCATTTTTTTTAAACCAGTGTGTTTTTCTCATATTTACAATGATCACCAATGTAGTAAATGACACATGAAGTCAGATAAGCCTAAAACACTGTCCTTATATAATAAAGATGATAGATTTTCCATCATGCATGACAAACTTCTTCTATATAGTGGGTAGGCCAGCATTTTGGTCGGTATCACCTGGGGGGCAAGAGGCCATTATCCCAGGGCTACCTCATACTATGACTACACAAAAAATGTCTGATGCCATTCTGTAGGGTAGCTTAAACGAGCTTGGGGCTCGCAAAAGATTATACAGGGGTAAAAATTGAAAAGTTGGTCCAATTTTTTTTTTTTTTTTTTTTTTTTTTTTTTTTTTTTTTTAACATTTTTAGGAAAAATGTTTATGTTTGTGCTATCTCTGACTTACCCTTACTGGAAGGAGTTATAAACTGAAAACCGTTATGGTAGGTAAAGTTTAAATTTACTTCTACACTACATGGGTTCAAATATAAAAACGCTACAATTTACATGGAAATGGTCTCATATATTCGTAATGTTCTTACAATTCAAAAAGAATATTTTGACATCTGCATGTGAAATTAACATTTAGCACCTCTTAGTACTACCCCTATCCCCCTATCGGGCTTGGGGTTAGTTTTTGGGTGTAATTTGGTACTATACATTGTACATGTCCAAACTATACCTTATTTTTACTTTCTGATTACATTTTCAAAATCATATGAGACCATCTCCATTGAATTGAAGCATTTTTTAGTAGTTGACCCCTGTAGAAGCAATTTAACCTTTTGACCTACAATAACGTTTTTCAGCTTATAACTCCATAGGGTAAGTGCAGACGAGCACAAACTAACATTTTTTTTTAATTCCTTGTGATCATACGAACAAATTTGGTATTAATTCAGCAACATTGGACACTTTTTCAATTTTTACCCCTGTACAATCTTTTGCGAGCCCCTAGATCGCTTAAAGCTACCCCTACAGAATTGCCATCATACTTTTTCGCGGATGTCATCGTTTGAGGTAGCCCTGGTATACATGCTGTCTTTGCCCCCCCCCCAGTGGTACAATAAGGTCTCCTTCAGATGGTCTGGCCTCCACTAATCAAACCAATTATAACAGCCAGGAAGTAAAACTAGTTTTGGTTTTCTCTTCAAAACTTGTTAACTACCTTAAACCATTCTTGGTTTGTTTTTTTCCTTCAAAAAACCATGTCCCTTTAAAGTGACAGGAGGATTTTTTGGATACTAATTTTCTCTCAAATTGCACAGATCGATTGTAATACCACCTACCAAGAACGTTCCGAAGGTTTATTGACAAACAAGTACAAAAGAATACAGCAGACCTTGTTTTGAACGTTGCCTGCTACTGTAATCGTTCCCAATAACACCGTGCTTTGACTTCTGTCGTTCACGCCAGAAGTACTAAATCATCATATTATTAACATAAAGATGGCGTATTCGGCTTATTCACTTCAGGGTGGGATCTAATCATGGAAGGCATTCCAATATGCAAAAAACCCGGGTTCGAAAAAAAATGTTTTTTTTTTTTGGTGGCCTCTTTCTGGAAACTGCCTCGGTCTCTTTAACAAATATATGCCTGCAATTGGGGAAAAAACCTTGGTGACAACAAAGAAAAATTCCCTTCACCAAACTGCCCTCAATATCTATGGGGCCCCTTTTAAGATCTTTATTTTTGTAAAATGTAATCCATCCCATGGAATGTTATGTACAGAAGGAAAAACACTGACTTGGGCTTTCTCAACCAACTATCCAAATGATGAAAATGATATACTCTTTTCTGCTGGAAAAGAAAAGGAAACTAACTTTTGTGAAGTGCATGCAGGTTTCTTTGTTTTCTTGACTTTTTTTGAGGGGAAGGAAATGATTTTTGGTATAGACATAGGAAGATGATTAAAATGTCCACTTCTTAACTAAATAAGAATCATAACTCAGAGATCCTTATCTTACATATATACATACTTTGGGATTCATTTTGTAAAAAATATATCCTGTCAGATTGACTGACCTATACTACCTCTGTCAGATTGGTGGAGGTCAATCAAGCATCTTTTGTGTTGTGGCCTAATATAATTTGACATTCACTCTCAAAGTCACCTACTAGATGACAAAATACTTTTCTTGATTATTTTCAACCTTGCAAGAACAATTACATAATGCCATTAGTAAAGTTTTGAAGTGGGCTTATGAAAAGCCCAAAGCATTGAAGGGATTAGGTTTCTTGCGAACGTGCAAGGTTTAGACTTCTTTCTGAACTTTCCTGTTATACATTTGGTAGTTTTTTAGTCCAATAAACACGTTTGCGGTTGTACTGCCTAAAGTACACACAATTATCACTGAAAGCACTGCTCATGCTTTAGGTATCCCAGTTTGACTAAAACAGCACGCATTTTAGAGTTGATAACACAAATCAGTGGCCTACTGAATCGCGGTTCAGAACCTCCAATGAACACTGAAGATAATTGGTTTGATGCCAGAAATAGGTTTAACCTCTTGTGGTGTCTTCTTGACAAAAATTTGAGCACCATTTTATTCGTGTTTCCAATTTTGATCAGCGTCCCGAACTGTAACGTTCCAGCTCTGCCCTGCTCCCAAAATGATCAAGTGGGTGCTGCGTAGAAATTCTGGCCCGATCTTAGCGTGATGCCTTTACGTGAAGAGACTGGTCCACTGTCAGCAGAATGGCTAGCATGAGTTCTTTCTTTTGTGATTTTTCTTGGGCGTCCTTGAAGGTAACTACCCAACAATCCACTTTTATTTGCCTGCTGCTCCCTGTGAAGCCAAAAAATAAACATCATTGTTACCTTCTTCCAATAAGCCACATTCATGTTTCTACAATCCACATTTTAAGGCTCTGCTTGCTACAATTGACAGACAGCTCATATAAACCAACAAGACCTAACACAACTCTGAAACAGTTGACAATTTTCCCTGGAAGCATTTGACATGCCTAGTACACATTTTCACTGAAAGCATTGCTCATGCTTTGGTATCCCAGTTGGACTAAAATAGCACGCGTTTGGGCTTGAAGACACGCATTAAAGCCCTTTGGTATTTCTGCTCATAAGTTTTCTAATGTCTGAATATATCCGTTTGTTGGGCCAGAATTTGGTTCAACTTCTAGCGGCCCTTCTTGACAAAAACATTAGCACGGCCGATTTTGATCAATGTCCAAACTGTAACAGTTTCAGCTCTGCCGCTGCCTCCAAGAACTGATTTCTAGAAGTGGATGCTACGTAGAAATTCTGGTCCGCCCGTAGTGATGCATTTCAGCGCAGAGGCTGGTCCAGTTGTCAGCAGAATGGCTAGCATGATGTTCTCTCTTGTGACTTTCTTGGACTTCCATTGAAGGTAACTACCCATCAATCCACAATTTGCTGCTGCCTCCTGTGAAGTCAATAAAATAACATCATATATCATCATTGTTGCCTTCTTCCAATAAGCCACATTCTACTTTCATGTTTCTACAAATCCACATTTTAAGGCTCTGCTTGCTACAATTGACAACTTCAGTATAAACCAACAGTACCTAATACAAATCTGAAACAGTTGACAGATTTTTCCCTGGAAGCATTTGACATGCCTATGTACACAATTTTCACTGAAAGCATTGCTCATGCTTTAGGTATCCCAGTTGGACTAAAATAACACGTGTTTTAGGTTTAATAACACGCATTAAAGGCCTGTTGAACTTCTGTTCATAAGTTTCTAATGGGCATTGAAGATATCCATTTGTTGCCAGAATTTGTTCAACTTCTTGCGGCGCCTTCTTGACAAAAACTTGACCACGGCCAATAGTTATCAACGTCCCGAACTCTAACCGTTCCAGCTCCTCCGCGGCCTCCAAGAATTGATTTAAGCGGATGCTACGTAGAAATTCTGGTCCACCCGTAGTGATACACTTGAGTGAAGAGGCTGGTCCCATTGTCAGCAGAATGGCTAGCATGATGTTCTCTTTTGTGACTTTCTTGGACTTCCAGTGAAGGTAACTCCCCCACAATCCACTTGTATTGGCTGCTGCTTCCTGTGAAGCCAATAAAATAACATCAAGGTGTAGAGTCAATGCTTTTCAAGAACTTGCACACTGAAAATGATTCAATCATCATCACCATCACAACTTTCTTCAGAAGTTCCAATAGGCACATTCTTTCATATTTGTTACCACAAATATCTATTTTTGTGATGATCTTCTTGCTGCTAGAATAGTTTACAGCTCTAACTAGCTACTTACATATTTTGCAGTTTCAACTTGCTATTTGAACAATTTGCAGCTTAAATATTTTGCAGTTTCAATTCGGCATTTGAGCAATTTGCAGCTTCAACAGGTTATTCGAACATTTTCAAGTGTTGGTACAAACAAACCATTCCCCACGCCTAAAACCTAAATAGCAACCTTGAAGTACATAAACCGGCATAAATACAGTGAGTCGCAATAAAGAATCCTTATTCCTGATGAGAAGTCCTGCTTTTCCTGATATATCAACTTGTTAACTTGCCTATACAAGGAAGCGTCTTAACCTAAAATCGTCTTTGGGGCGGGAAGGAGAGGTGTGAAACAGTAGAGATCTGACATTCTAAATAAAATTTACGAAACGTTCATGTACATAATACACAACATATATTCTAAAGCAACTATGGTGAAGCAGATAAGATTAATGTTTGGTAAAAACATTTGTAGTATGTAAATAATGCGTAAGGATTAGTCAAAATACAACTAAGATATTGTTTGAAATGTCAGTAATATTTTGCTCGCATTTGTTTTAAAGGCCATGGCCCGATCGATAATAGCCTCGTCCCCGGGACCCAAATTTTACGGAATGGTCAAATTTTGGTATCAAGAAAACTATTTTTCTTCATTACCCAATTGTGAATGAAATCTTAGGGCTAAAGGATGTTTGTTGGAAGTTACTGAGCGAAAATGTGCCCTTTTTTGGTCGACCAATATTAATTTACACAGCACTCCATGGGGCATTGCCAAAAAAAAAACGTTTTTAGTCTCCATGAAACTGGGTCGAAAAATATCGGCGCGAAAATTTACAGAATGGGGTTTTGGGGTGAATGCAAAGGGCAGTTCTATCAACATGAAAAACTTATAGACTTAAATCGGGCCATCCCCTTTTAACAATGCTGTTTCATTCTTCTGCTTTCACACTTATTGTTGCAATCCTGTACCCCATCAAATAACCCTACATCACACTTTCCCGGCAGCTTCGAGGGTAATGAACCCGAGATTTACTAGAGCATCGCGTATCTTATGATTAACGGATGCTATAAAGCGGCCCATGAAACGCTTTTCATTAATCTTCAAATACACAATCAAGGTCTGGATTACGCCCAGATGCGAATTAAATTTCCAGTGGGGACTTTTTCACGAAGACAAGCGTGCCTTGACCTTGGCCGTCTCGAACTGCCAATACACCACCACGACCGATTTTAATCAAAAGGCCCAACTCTAACTTCTCAAGTTCGATTGCTGCCTCGACAAACTGCGACTTGTGGATACCACGAAGAAACTCTGGACCGCTTGTATTGATACACTTGAGTGTTGAGACCGGCCCACTCGTCATCAGGATGGCAACCTTGATGTTTCTGCTTGTGACTGCCTTGTATTTCCAATCACGGAGCTTCTCCCGATGTCCACTGCCAACTGTCTGTGAAGCCAATAAAATCATAAATGACTGATGAAGAATGTCTGGAAATTTTTGTAGCATGTACAGATTTGGAAATGAGCAGTTTGTTTTTTGTCAATTCAGGTCTTAACTTCCATCTTTTTTTAATAAGCCCTTATCTGTAGGTAGTACAAGGATGTAGCCACAGTTCATCAGCTTCCAATATAAAATAATAGTATAATGAATTGTCACCATTTGCAAACTGTTCTCTTTCATGTTGCAATGGTGTGCAGAATCATGTAAAAGAAGCCGAGTAAACACTCATTCAGAGTGACGAAAGATTCACTGATATTAACAAAAGACCCCAGTCCTATGAACACTCTACTTATTTAGAATATTACGACATTCCCAAGAGGAAAACTAAAATGTGTAAAAACTGATCCAAATGCCTATTTGTGTGCTTGTTTAGCCCTGTACATGCAGCTAACTGAAGTGACAGGATTTACTAGTATATGATGGTTGGCTACGACTAATTCCCACTAGGAACAATCATGTGCTTGACTCTTAAAAGTAGTAAATGAGTTTACTTTACCACAGATGATCCACTTCTACTCTATTCCAGCAGTTGTTCTGCACAACATGTTTGGATGGGTTCTAGGCAAAAGGGGGGGGGGTAAACTTGAATATGTTCTATGTGGCATCAAAGGATGCTCACAGATGACAACAGGGCATTTATTTTGGAATCAGCATATTCTGTGGCCTTGAAATGACACTGGGGGAAAAAAAAAAAAAAAAAAAACATAAGCACATGTGGTGTATATCTAATTACTGACCTTGATGTCCAAAAAATGGTTCCCTGTTTCTTGGTAGAGACCTTACTAACAATGCATGCAAAGAGTCGCCAGACAACTACGTGAACCAAGAGTATTGACTATGATTTTAGTCTAACAAGAAATGTGTTACAAGTGTTACAAGTGTAACACTTTCTGTGCGTTTCTTGATAGTTATGCCCTGTTTCTTGCGTGTTAATGTATTCCAAGGGGGGTGAGTGTTTTGGGCCCTATAGACCTTTTGCTCAACTCCTCCATATAACTGTTTTGTTTTCATACTGTGGAGTAATGGGAAATAAAGTTTGATGAACATATTGATCTATCACCCAGCACTCTCTTATAGACTTACTTCGTAAGCCAAAAACTGATCCAAATGCCTATTTGTGTGCTTGTTTAGCCCTGTACATGCAGCTAACTGAAGTGACAGGATTTACGAGTATATGATGGTTGGCTACGACTAATTCCCACTAGGAACAATCATGTGCTTGACTCTTAAAAGTAGTAAATGAGTTACCTTTTTACCACAGATGGTCCACTTCTACTCTATTCCAGCAGTTGGTCTGCACAAACATGTGGGATGGGTTCTAGGCCAAAGGGGGGGGGGGGTGAAAACTTGAAATGTTCTATGTGGCATCAAAGGATGCTCACAGATGACAAAGGGCATTATTTTGGAACAGCATATTCGTGGCCTTGAAATGACACTGGGGGAGGATCATGGCTAGATTACAGGATCAGAGTGGGAAACTTCTACACAATCACTATAGTGTTCATAATAAATGTTTAATTGGTCTGTAAAATTGACAGCTTAAAATGATTATTTTATCACAGATACTTCTACCGTACATGGTAATAAAAAATTGATAACCTTTCACTGCACAATCATTATGATAATTTATTTATATCAAAATATTCTCCACCACATTCAGACATAATTAAACCAATCTATACCCTATAGAAGTACATATTCTTTTTATAGTTAGGTGAGGGTCACGAGCAGATTTCTTACCAAAAATCAAAGTTTGAATCAACTCAAAAGTTACTGCAATACTCATGATCAAACCTTTTGTATATTTGTGTATGAGCAGCGATGTGTGAAAGTTAAATTCGTTCGCAGCATTTTGCCACCTGGGGGGTCACAATGCCAATAGGGCTGTGGGCTCATAAGAAGGGCTGATGAAGCTGACTTTTAACAAAAAAGTGGGGTCTTGAAGCCCATGGCAAAGTAGAAAAAACTCATAAAAAAATCAGATACCTATGAAAGGTGCCATATCAAACGAGTGCATCAATGATTCAGTAACCCATCAATTGGATGGGTAGGGAATGACTCGTGATTAAGTTTGATTGACTCCTTGGGCCTGAGGGACACATGAGGACATTAACAGACCTTAACATTTCGCCATCAACAATCAATCCCATCAACCAAGTTTCCTTTGGATACACCAAAGTTCACCACTTTTGACCTCCTGGACCTTGAATTGACTCTTGAGACCTTGTCATGACCTTGAAGGTTGTTGTCAGCAATAACCCCACCGTCCAAGGTTCACGTCCATACCCAATGTTAACCCCATTGATCCTTTGACCTTGCATGTCCCCTGATGACCTTAGCTTCACTAACAA
>JAMKCH010054984.1:0-10189 GCA_023653785.1 Ophioderma brevispina | reverse complement strand
GATAGATACGAGAGAGTAGAGAGAGAGGAGATGAGGAGAGGAGGATGAGGATATATATATATATAATATATATATATATATATTATATATATGTTTTTTATGTCTGGTATTAATATTGGGAAAATTTGAGTGTTTCACAAAGATATTCATTCAATACATCTGGCATTATGGATTTTCATGTTTGTACATAAAGGTGGCAAAGTTCCAAAGTGTACATAGCTTAACACTCAAGACATATATTTGATCAGCAAATGGGGTTGAGTATACATAAAAACCACCATTTACTTGTGATCAAGTAAAGCCCTTTTTGAATGTTATAGTTGATTGATAGAAGTTGAGCATGCAGTGCCCAAAGCTAAACCATTACCGTAATTTAGAATAGCATAGCAAATATTGTACAAAGCATTGTGGGGAAGGATTGTTTTAGATTTCTTTATCATAACAAACAGCCTTGAGCATGTTAGCTCCTTCCAGTGATGTTTTGATCAGTTAAGACCTGTAAAAACTTTTAGTCAGCGAGACGTTCATGGGGACGTAGAGTGAGTATATACACAAATTTGCTGAAAATTATAGATTAGGGGGTTGTAGAATAACAAATTGCCGGGTGCCACCTGGACATCTTGGGATTTGAAATCCAGATGACGTCGCCATAAGTGATAATTATCTATTCACCCTATATTTTCAAACACTAGATATACTATAGGATCAAATGAACAAGTGTTGGCACTTGTAACATTAAGTCATACTTCAAATTCAAAATGGAAGCCAACATCTAATAATTTAAAAATAGGCCTATAACAGTAAATCATGCTATTAAAAATAAACTATGAAGTACGTAGATTATGTTGTTGACACAAACAAATGTATTTCTGATACTTTAAAGTTGTAACATGACGGCAATCAATTATGGCAGCAAAAATGTGAACATCTAAAAAAATAACTTGACACAAATTCCTAAATATTACAGCTTCAAATTCAAAAGCAATGTGTCACTGACAGTTAGGAAATGTACCTTTGTCCCAACCAATGTACAACTTTACATTTCGATTTGTTTAAAATCGAAATAAAAATCAATTACGGTGCAAAGTTGTCACAATACCATAGGAATTACTGTTTCATATATATTGCACTCATTCATAATGTGACATTTTTATTTATCGGGATTACCTGGTATCAAGTGGTTATGATCATAGGTAATTTCTCCTTGTTTCATTGACACAATAATTTAAACTGAAGGTTAATATTAGCAAAATTGGTCGGAGCGACCCCAATGTATTACAGAAGAATGGATGGTCAATGTATCGCAAGGCCTACTCGCTCTTTAGTCGCCAAACACCTCGTGTGTAAATCATTAAAAACATGCAGATCTGGCGTATGGCAACACTCGCGTGAAGAAAAAAAGTTGGTAAATTAAGATGAAGATCTAGGCACAACATGGTACAAATGCGTGTCTTACTTATCTTGCCAGTATCAAGTGTCATTCATGAATTCGAGTACCGAGCGAACAAAATTCGAGTATGGAGTTTCGAGTGACGGAATTTCCGCGTTTCGTTTATATCGAGTGAAAAAACATGGTGTTCACGGCAGAGGGAAAGCATCGAGAATTGATGGAGGGGACACTGAGGGCCTGTCGTGGGCGGTGTCTCTATCAGAATTCAGTGACGGTGTAATCGAAACGGTTCCACTTGATACTCAATACTCGACACTCGAATATTTCGGACTCGAACGCGATACTCGAAGATTAGTAACACACAAAATTGCAATTTCCAAAATACGTCGTACGCATTTGGTTTACTCTCAGGTCTGGTGTTTTTTTTAATTGCAGTTATTTGAGCCAATACGGACCAATTACTCATCGTTATCAACACGTTGATCCGGTAATCAAAACGAGCATCATACGGATATTGGCAAAAGTTTACAACGAATCCGTGCGCTTAGAATGGAAATTCTTGAGTGAGATAGAGATGGTTCCAGCATAAAAAATATGCGATGCACCTCAAAGTCATAGGCTTGAGTTAGGTAACTGTCTGTATGTAAAATTAGAGTGCATCCGTTACTTCACAACTGACTAAGCGCAGAAAGTCAAAAAGAGGGATTCCAAAAATCACAAAAGGCTGTTATTACTTTAGTTGATTGACAACAATTACGTTTAAGTTGAGGTTGAGGTCAATATAGTCCCCGGTGGGTCTGTGCTTTCAAAAAGCAATGTGTTTATGATTATTTCAAAACAAATGTTTCACATGGTCATCTTATCACACCAAACATCAACACCACCACCACCACCACCACCACCACCACCACCACCACCACCACCACCCCCACCCCCGCATCATCAACCAACCACCGCGACGCCGATGATTACGACAACGACCCACAACCAAAAACAACAAAAGACAAACAAGGAGCGCAAATCGTCCGGAAAGAATTGTGGTGGACTTATAAAATCTGAGTAAATATTTTTTATAGAATCGAGTTGTCGAGTTCGAGTTGCTTTTAGAGTTCGAGTTGCTTTTAGAGTTCGAGTTGCTTTTAGAGTTCGAGTTACTTTTAGAGTTCGAGTTGCTTTTAGAGTTCGAGTTGCTTTTAGAGTTCGAGTTACTTTTTAGAGTTCGAGTTGCTTTTAGAGTTCGAGTTGCTTTTAGAGTTAGAGTTCGAGTTAGACTTCGAGTTCCTTTTTAGAGTCCGAGCTAGAGTTAGAGATGCATTTTCGAGTAGATATAAAGTTAGAGTGGCTTTAGAGTTCGAGTTACGTTTATGTTGTGTCTTACAATACGGTTCCATAGCACCATAACCAGTTCGATCTAAGTCCTGTTGCACAACCTTTACCCGAAAAATAACGAAAATAGGGGAGTCCAAACCAAGGTCACGGAAAAGTAAGATGTTATAGCTTACTTGATCGCAGAATCAACACGATCTACCACTTTAATACGTCAAGGAATACGGAATAAAACGTAAGGACATTTTTTGTATGCACATCACGTTTACAGATTAACTGTGTTGTCGTTTTTTCCGAGTTCTTCACTTTTTCCAGGCAGACCATGTAAACACCGGCCGCCGCCAAGTACGTTCACACACACACTTTTTAAACCAACCCTAATGTCACGTTTCAGTGGTGCAGGCCATTAGTGCCATTCAAAGCCTTTCGAGGTTTGACCGTAGCATTTCGTAGGTGTCAGCTCATGTCAGCATCTATGGAAATGACAGGCTGATAAGCGTTGCCAACAAGAGCTGCTACTCTTTAAAAATGATAACGTATTCTACATTAACAAAATCCGAATTTAAATCCATATACAAGGCAGATTTGAAAGTGGAGTGGCAAAGTCAAGGAATTAGTATACATCCTATCTACATGATATAAACCAACGATCTTGCTTGGGCATGGATGAATGGAAGTGCAAGGAACTTGCGAGGTTGCAATTCTACCAGCTAGGACTGAGTGTATTGGGGTGTTTACATAAGGTGACACCTTCTTTCTGACACCCTATGAATTCGGAAACCTTAACGGAATAAACCACATAAACCGTATGGTTTATTCCGTTAAGGTTTCCGAATTCAGAAGGGTGTCAGAAAGAAGGTGTTACCAGCCGATGGAAACACCCCGGTATTGCGTATTGCAAATTGGGAGATGGTGACCGCTTGAAGCGATCCCCTTGGTCCTTGAATTATTAGGTGGGCGGCTGGTTGGTAGGGACGTAGTATAGGTTCCTGGTACTAACCGATAAGCGACTACCACGTTTTGATATCATCAATTATCTACAGGTAATCATGTGCTTA
This sequence comes from Ophioderma brevispina, assembly GCA_023653785.1. NCBI lineage: Eukaryota > Metazoa > Echinodermata > Ophiuroidea > Amphilepidida > Ophiodermatidae > Ophioderma > Ophioderma brevispina. The sequence goes on along the minus strand of JAMKCH010054984.1, from coordinate 6,415 downwards.
CCTGTGATTCTCACATTCCAACACATCTGAGGTAGTTTGACCACCATGCTCTGGTTGTAGGTTAGACACCACTAACCTGGCTGCCGTAAGGATAGGGTATTGAAGCTTGAGTGGACTATTTATTTGCATGGCATCTGACAAACTGCTTTAAATGGTCTGAAAAATGCACTAGTGTTATATTACAGAAAGAGTGAATTTCATGATTGACTGGTAGACTGTAGTTTTCGTAAAATAAAGTGGCATTTGGACGGTAAATTTGAGCCACTCCGCGCTCAGCAAGTTACATACAATTGGCTCCTAACTATAGATGCAGCGACTAGAGGAACATTTGTATTGAGCGATCGGACGTGCTGCGAGTTGGTGATTCGTAATAAAAATATTTTCTGGTCACCATATGTTGAAAATATAATTACAGAATCTGCGGAAGCCATTCTAACATTTCTCATGGTAGAAGCTATATGCAGCATATATATCTGTCTGCCATTTGTCCACGTATTGATAAAAACTACGACACCGAAGTCCGCTCCTGAATGAAGGGCTAAAAAGGATTGGCACAGCTTTTATCGACGCTGTGGAAAAATGGACGTAAAAAAGGAACTTGACAAATCCAGCTTTTTGACGGGACTGCATCTAAGGTGCGCGAGGTAGCGAAAACCTGACGAGTACTCTGTGAAGGACTACGGGAATCTCCCCGCGAAACCTGTGAGCAAAAACCTAACAAAGCTCAAACAATAAACAACCAAAAGGAGGTCGGCAACAACGCTCGGTACCAGACTACCTACGAAGATAGTCGATCCAGTTGGCGACGTAGCCAATCTAACAGAACGCAGGAAGCCAACCCAAAGCCGACAATTTCAATCCGCGCTATCACCAATCTAGACCATCCCCCGGGTCCACGGTGATGAAAACGATAAGCGACTGAAATTTTAACTAGACTCTTCAACAACCCTCAATCGGCGGGCTTACTACCTACCCTAGTGTAACCCAGGAGCCCTGTGCAATTTAATTCTGGGATAGGTGGTTGGCAGGGAGTCCGGCTAGGGGGTGTTAAGCTGAAAAGTCATCCAGTTTTTAGTTTAGCATATCTTTAACCAAGTGCGATCTTAACCCCGGAGAAAGAGCGAGACTGGGGTACGTCTATCAACCAACCAACAATTAAACAACGCCGCCGTGATTTGGACCAGTTACACTGGGTTGTTTTAACTGTGACTCAAATATAGTGATATTGCCGTTAATGTTGTCAATAGTGTTGACAATTTTGATTCTAATGATTAATAAGTTTCTAATGTCAGTAATTGTGCAGCAAAGTTTCGGTGATCGTTCTAAGGCATTGGGAGTGATTACTCCACTCACACATCAAAAAGACTAATGTTTTTTTTTTTTTTTTTAGACTTCATGATTTTCATGATTGCCTGCCGGAAATCAATTACCATTGATCTTAACATTCAGAGTTTACCTTCGAGTTTTGATAAGTTTAAGTTATTTTTAAAGGACAACAATATCGTGTTTTCATTTATCAGAGACATGGCTTGTACTACAATTCATCAAACCGGAAATTCACATTCCAGGTTATGTTTGTGAACGCAAATTGGTAGTAACAATCACGGTGTGTGTTGCTTTTATCAGAACATTTGAAATTTACGCAAGCTGCGTTTAAGTTATCTTGAGGAATCGAACTCAGTATTTCATTGGTCAATCAACGGTAAGAACTCAAATTTAAATGCATTAGATCAGGTTTTCCACAGGATCTCTTCTCGACCCCTTTCTCTGAATTTGTCAATGATCTACCAAATTATCTGAATAATTCATTATTGATATATATACTATTGAAAATCTTCGAAACGATGAACTCAAGCTCATGAAGAATTGGCTGATGATAACAAGGTAATGTTGCTGGTACGCCATTAAAAAAGACAAAATTAGTAATTATTAATATATTAATGATGATATTGTCGTGAAAATGTTTAAATTGTTTAAATATATCGACGTTTTAATTGATCAAACTTATATATTAAAAATAGAAGAAACCATGTGGAAACTGTTTTGCCATAAGCGTTTGGAAATGGTCTTGGTATAATGGGAGCGTGAAGCCATTTGTACCAAGTATTCCCTCATAACCAATATATAATACCTTGGCACTCGCTCACTTTGATTATGGAAGGTTGTCTGGAGTAAATGTACAGAAACCTAATCTTAATAGTCTTTCAAAAACTACAAGAATACGGCCAGGAGGGAGTCATTTAAGTATGCCATTACCGTACACACATTAATGAATTATTTAAGAACTTTAGATTTCTGATATTCATGTTGAATTACTTATAATTTTGCGTGTATGATGTACAAAATTTTAAATAATTTGGCACCCTCTTACCTTAATGATCTTTTTCATGAAATTAGTTCTGCCTTCTGTAAATCCACGTAAAGCAAAGCTGTCAATCTGGTAACTGCCTAGTTTTATACACACTATGGTTAAAAGTAGTAGTCGGATTAGTTGTGCCCAGATGGGAAATGTTGTTCACTTTATGTTTGTTGAAGCGGGTCTAGACCAAAATTTTTGCGTAGAGTACCGGGAAAAATACCGGTAGGGGTTTTGATAAAATGTGCCCCAAAGTGCATTTCCCGGGGGGTGCTCATACAAGGGGGTACGAAATTAGGTTGAGTGTTTTCCAGTTGCAATATGGTGATATTAGTATCAACTTATATGTTTTGGGGCATGAAAAAGTCAATGAGCTACCTTTAAAATTCAAACATGGCTGCCTTATACCTCAAAATCCCCAAAATGGCGGCCAAAATAGCGCATTTTAATAAAATTAATGTAGCCCCTCCACAAATCAATGATATTTAGTTTATACATATGTTTTTGAACACAAAAAAGCCACTGAGAAATAATGTACCAAATCCAAATGGTATGCCTTCAGCTGAGAACCAAAAGTGGCGGGCAAATGGGGGTCAAATGGAGGTCAAAATGATCGTATGTAACGTGATCGAAGGTCAAAATGATGATGATATTAGTACGTGTTATTTTTGGACAAAAAGCAATCCATGAGGGACACATTTGAAAACCAAAATGGCTTAATTTTTCCACAAAAAATTCAAAAATGGTAGCAAAATAGTGAATTTTGTAAAATTAATTCGAGATATGGGCCTGGAATTGGGCCGGTATTTTATTACGTTGTCTATTCTATTAATAATTATGGTTTTGTTCAAGCATATAACATATTAATGTATTCGACGTGATGATATTTAGTACCTAAGTGTTATATTATTTGGACAAAAGAGACACATGAGACACATATGATGAAATCCAAAATGGCCTTCAATTCAAAATGGTGCCAAATTAGTGAATTTTGTATAATAATCAAATATATGGGGGCTGAAAGTGGACGGTATTTTATTACTTGTCTATTCTCTTAATGTGGTTTTGTTCAAACATAGAAATATTCAATGGGGTAACATTTCTTATACTGTTGGAACATTACATTGCTTATTATTTTGTGACAAACACATAAGGTGTAACAAGTCGAAAATAACTAAATCTTTTCATAGGAATACTTTAACTTCTTCTCATATTTCCCCATTTTATTACAATTTTTTGAAGGGTTGGGACTTTTGTGGAACTGATGTTTTAAGATAAGTTAATTTATCTTTATTTGTGACTCCAGTACCATTGATGAAGCTAAGTATGTAAATTAATCTAAAAAACCGGCCAAGCTTAAAATATATGCATTGAAGTGGTAATGATTGACCATTTCCTTTTTGAAACACTGCACATTTGCTACTAATGATTGAATGGTTTTAGTGAGTCCCTGGATTTGGGTCGGGTCGGGACGGTTCGCCAGCTCGATCTGTGGCGATCAAACCTGATCATTAGAGGGAAGTAAAAGGTCGTAACAAGGTGTCTGGTATGAACCTGCGGAATGATTCATTAAACAGTAGTGCTTGCGAAATGACAAGGCAAGAGCCAACTTCCCACGCAAAGGTATGTCTCATCAAATTCACACCACGGTGGGGGCACTTTCTTCGGGGACTGAATGAATTGACCCATCTCCCATTGCGAGCGGGCCCGTCCAGGTAAGTGCGGGAGCGATTTCTCGCATAATGAAAGCGACGTGGAAAGCTCACGTCTTTCCAGCTGATGGGATGAGGCTCGGAAAATAATTAACCACTAGTAAGCTCCGGGTGTGTGCCGGCGAAAGGGGGAGGCGAGTCGTCCCGTCCCAGAGACTAGAGCCACTGGTCGGTGGCGGTAGGTTCCTCGAATCGCAAACCCAAATCTTGGGCCTAAAAATTGTTTGATGGCGTTTAACCCGACGACCCTATTTTTACCGCCGAACCTAATATTTGTATTTTTTGTGTGAAAAAAAAAAGTTTAAAAACACGTAAAACAAAATATTTCATTTTAGGGATCCGCGATATAGCCTCCACCGCAATTATGATGCCTCCAAAATGACAAATAAAAGTGTGTACAGAAAAAAGTGGAAGATGTCTTATTTTTGTAGTTGTGTCATATATATTTGTGTTCTGGTATGTGGAAACATAAAAAAAAAAAAAAAAAAAAAAAAAAAAAAATCCGAACCTAACCTACCCTATTTTTTTTCTAGGTTACGCCAATCAACAATTTTTTTTAGGCCTAACCACGCTACGGGCACGACCTCTACGGAGACCGGCTGCAGCCTGTGGGACCGGGACCCGGCGTAAACGTAAAAAACAGGGCGGCCCGCGTGGCCGCCACGTCGTTTGTCTGAGGGTCGTTACCAATGCGAGGAAATCGCGTCTGTGTGCCACCGCATATGGCACCCGTGCAAAGCGTGCCGGCGAGTACATTAGGATGCGAGCACTTAAAAGCGACCATAGAAAGTGAGTGCACCTTCACTTCCAAAACCGGTGGTCGTGCCAGCGAGACGGCGCGGCTGGACGGTCCGGTGAGGCGGAAACCCAGTGGAAATCCGGCAAGTGTTCGGACCGGTAAATCCCTGACAGTGCCAGAATGGTTTCCGAGGCGGAAGGTTTGAAACGGTCTGAGGGTGCCGGCCGACTGTTCGCTGTACATGGGACCGACACCTAACATTCTCCATGTCTTTATGACTCAACCTCAGATCGAGCGAGACCACCCGCTTAATTTAAGCATTATACTAGCGGGAAACGGACACTAAACAGGATTCCCTCAGTAATGGTGAGTGAAGCAGAAAACAGGCGGCGAAGGCCATTAATGTTTCGTTACTTAAGTTGGGATTTAGAGGTGCGGAAATGTTACGTTAGACCAATGGACATATCCGCTAAATCGCCTCACGTGGCCATATCAATTACATTTAATCTACCAAACAGACCTTACACCTTTTGGCATATAGCTAGAAAACGCTATTTGAAACAACTTTTCGCATCCAAACAAAGATGTTGGTGAAGAAATTTGAGAAAAAGCACCTTGACATTTGATATTTTAGGGATTTTAGTTCAAATTTTGCCGTGGCCTCATCTCTCCGTCAGCAGACCACAAAGTAGTTGTTTGCATGGGACGAGTAAAGTAGCGTAGTGGATGTTTTGTTACAGAGGTGGACTAGTATATTTAGCCCGTCACCCATGCCTTTAACCATGCCGAGCCCCGAGCGTAGTGCGATTTTGTTTGAAGCAAGGCTGGGCTGGGCTTGCGCATGCACTGAGATTTTGATGATCACGTATGGGTATTGTCGTGATTGTAAACATAGGCTACTATGTTCAAAGTAGAGTAGTACCATAGACCCATGATACATGTGTGCGCATTATAGGGACATTTTTGACAGAAAAAACTTACTGGGGCCTATCTACACAAGCGGATCAATGTGGCCATTGGCTTGCATGGTGTAATAGGAGTATCGTGTTACTGCACACTTGAAAAGGCCACAGCGTATACTCTGTTCGTTCTTGAGTGACATCTTGAGGTAACCGTGATGTAAGGACGTGACTCTGCATTCGCTTTAGCATTTTCGATGTGCTGCCTTTATTCACGTGCGGTTGCAATGGAAAGGCCAAGCGCGTGCGTTTCTAGGGTGCATAAACCTAACTCGCACAGTGACGTCACCACCAAACTTGAGATCGAAATATAGGGAGTGCGGATAGGAACACGCTTCTATCGCGGTTTTCTATGCATCACACAGTGTCCGCCTAATAACGCGCGATTACATTACGCACTGACGTGCATGCACTTACGCGATAGATTTTATGTCGCCACAATCATGCTGTAATGGCATGGAAATGTGCATCGTGCAGCAGTCCAATGCACGTCACACACATATGGATCTTGGAAGTACCACATAATGTTCTTATACATTAATGCGGAATCTGGGGCCTCTGTGTCGATAGCCCCCACTGTATTGTTTTTGGTCTTACATTTCCTTTGTGAACATGACATCTGGTGGTCTGGAACATCAGCAGCGTGTTT